>OX336351.1:5033141-5288141 GCA_946902875.1 Nematopogon swammerdamellus
AGTGTATTATATATTTTTTTCATTTAACTTCGCCCCATAATTTTTTTTTTTTTTTTGGCTACGCGAGACACTGACCCGGCACCGTGTCAGCGTGGATTGTTGAGCCGACGACGACACCCAAAAGCATTCGGATTAGAACGGGGGCTGCGAATGCCGTACCGGCGTGGCTGGTATCTACCTACCATATCGTTATTACCTACCTATGTACCTTACCAAGAATCCCAGGCACGACTGGTAGAGAATGCCTTTGGGCTTTAAGTCCGCCTTTTGTCATTTTTATTATGCCATAAAGTATATCTTCATTTAATTTTATTTTAATTTGAAATATTAATCATAGTATGCTTATAATTTTAATATATTTAACATACAAATTAAATAAAATTAGTCCGACATAAAGAAGCTTATTAATACCTCCCTGTAGTCATAAGTAACATAATAATAATCTGTTCGTTTAAGCTTTTACCGCTGTATGTCCCCAGAGCGAGGGACGAAACGTCGACGAATGTAAGTCGCTTTGAGTCATATACCGAGTAACTGAAAACATTACGATTAAAATAACAATCCTAATAAACACAGTGGAAAATCTGTAAGGCCTATGCCTAACCTAACTTAAGCTAACCTGACTTACGTGTGCGCCCCGTTGCGATTCTGTTTGATTCGTCGCTCGTTAGTCGAGAACCACTCAATCAATTTAATTGAAACTTAATTTGTTTTGACCTAGAATAAGTCGTACATTTTGTGCGGGATAAAGTGGCTATGGGGGTAGTATACTGGAGATCTGAGGTAATGAAATGACGTACGCGGTACAACTATACCTACCTAAGGGAACCTACCCGGAAGTTCTCCGTCTCTCTCCTTCCTTTCACACTTTCAAAATTATTCTTAAAAAGCACTTCTTGACCCTGTTACTTTTCTAATTCAAAACGATGTCTTCCATGTTCAGAGTTAGTAAATATATGTCGGAGTGTGAGCTCAGGAGCGTTTGACAAGGTTCCTGGGCATGGTCGTGAGGGGTGCGGCGTGCGGGGAGAAGAGTGGTCCAGCGCGCGCGAAGCGTGGCTGAACAATAACAGTCTAACCTCGGACGGTGCCTGTGACGCGGCGCATGCGCGCAGCCCCACGAACTTGCCAGCTTACACCTGTGACTGTGGTCTTCCTGATTGTATCTGTTGTTAAGTGTACCTACCTGGAAAGTGCATAGTGTCTTGTGTAAGGGTTGCTCGAGCTACAGCGCCTACACCCTAGTTGAAGAGGATTGGGCGGAAATGAAGGCTGTGCTGCCGCCCAACCCTGCCGCCCAAGAAGCCTACCCTGTCTGTTCCGACATCAGAATGTGGGATAAGTTCGGGCACCCTTTCCTGAAAGCGAAACATCTGGCATGCACTGCTCGACATCAAGAACCGGAGGATGCAATGTGTGAGCAGGATCGTAAGGAGAGGTGTTTTTCGGCTGTCTGAGTAAGCGATAACAGTTCTGATCTGAGATCTCTAATGATAATGGCAGATCATACAGGTACTCTGATTCTATTTTTAGTTTTAACCCTCTAATGTGTGCCTATGGTATGCAGGACCGATGAGAAATTATTTAATTATGTTCGAGTACATGTTTGTTGCGGGTTGACATAGCTAATTTTAAAGTTTTGCTGAGTCAAAATTTTGTTAATACCTGATAGGTACATAGGTACGTGTCTGAAGGGAAAACTGCATATCTGATTTCGCAATACGGTATCAACGAAAAGCAAAAAGGTCATTGTGTCTTTATTATTTTCGACTTATTTATCGTACAGAATTATTTGTTTTATTGCAAATAACATTTGATTGTGTTGGAAAATTCTTGGAGAGAAAAATAATTACAATCTAAATGAGCTGGGCGAGTTCAGTCAGTACCACTAAACCTTCATTAATTACAGGACCATATCTGATTATTAATTTTCCATTATAGTTCTGACGACTATTTCGTGAAAGTTATTTCAGGGTTAAAATAGTTCGAGCATATCGTTCCCGTTTGCCATACCATATATGGTTCGCGGCGGGATATCGTCACCGGCCGGGCTTGAACACAGGACCCATTGTTTGATTCAGGGTCAGACAGAGATTGTTTATAGTTTAGCAATCATTACTTTGGTAGTACCCACATCTATAACTCTACTCTCGCGGGGAGTTGAATCTCGGGACGCCAAGACACAATTTGATTACTTTAACTTGCATGAAGTACCAGTGCCGTTGACGTGGCACGAAACATTGCGCGATGTTTAGTTTGAAAAAAAAAACTGAACGAGTGTGCTTCTGGGACAACATGGTTGCTCCAGTTCAGTGTGATCAAGGTTGAGCACGTATTTGAGCACCTATAATAATGAAAGAATACGTAAGTATAGATTTCGGCATGGCTATTTGGATGAGTTTGTGTAAGTAAGTTCCTATGTTCTATTTTAATTTGATGTTTTGTTTCTTTAAACGGGTACTGAAGTTCTGAAGAGGTATATTTACGTCTTGACCAATTTTGATGTCAATTTGAAGTATGAAAGAAATTCAGATTGATATTAATTAACTGTGATGAATGGGAATAAAACCAAATAGAATGAATGCGTGTTCTATGTAATGTATGATAGCATTGATTTTATAACCCTGTCGGGACTCCCCATATAAAATCAATGATGATAGGTACCAAAGGTGAACGTCAAGTGATACGTTGTTAAAGTAATGAAGTGTTCATGATGGTGTGATCGCTTTATAGTTAGTTGAGTTACTTGAGCAATAACTATTGGGAGATGAGATCGATACTTTTCAAATGCTTGAAGTGGATTATAGAATATAGTCCAACTTAGTTGTGGTGCTGTTTATGCACTGTGTGAAGTCAAGTCGTGTTTTCATTATTCTCGAGATAGCTGATCAGGTGGTCGTGTGGCTAGCCTGTTAAGGCTGATGGCATCGGTGGGTGGCAATCATATTTTGATTTGGCCGGTCCGGGATTAACGGTGTTGTGCGTGGATCATTGTTGGATTCCAGCCTACAGACCGAATGTGCGGATAAGAAAATAGTGAAACCGACGACGATATAAAGTGAACATAACTTTGAAAATGTTGATGCTCAAGTACTTAATGTGATTTGTGTTTGATGTAATGAGACTGTAAATCTATACAGTGAGATTGGAAACTAGCAGTTCAGTGAAAGGTCGTTGTAACAAAACAATTGAGAGCGAGCAAAGTACTGCATGAGTTTTGATTCTTATTTTTGCCAACAGTTGCTATTTTATAGAACAGAAGAGTTGACAAGACTGCATGGACTTTAAGCAGTGAAGGCTTATGTTGCCTCTAAACAAGTATTTCAAAAATGAATTTTTGTTGCGCCGACTCACACTGTGTGCAAGGTGAAGAACTACCTACGCTACGGTCCGAGCGAAGAATATTGTTGAAGTGGCTGCTTATTTTCAACTCGTGCACAGAAGCACACGAGGCCGTGTGTTGTCAGGACGGCCGTGTTGGTGCATGAATTTGATACAAAATTCAAAGTTTCGCATAAGGTAATACCTAGAAATATTAGAATAATGTTGCTTTAAAGGCTTTACAATGCTTAATTACGAGGGAAATGCCTGAATGTATTGCTCCCATTTAATTAAAATTAGAATTTCCATTCTGATTTGAATGATGTAGAGTTAGGGCGAACCACTGATGGCGGCGCTTCTGACTGAGAAATGAACACGAAGCTAAATTGTGTGTGTGGTCGACGTGCACCCACTATGCTTATTAGCCGCAAGTCACAAAGACCCTAACCCACCTCGGTGGACGGAGACGGCGCGGTGTAACGGCTGGTGGGGTGGTGTACGGAGACTTGCTCTGCATGGGCAGATGGAATCGCATGGGCGATTGGTAGTCACATGGGTGGCTTGGGCCGTGTGATCGGCAGTGATGGTCACGTGGTTGACCTGATGAATCGCATGGGCGATTGTGTGGTGGTCACATGGTTGACCGGCCGTATGTTCGGCATGGTTCGCATGGGCGACATGTTGTTGCATGGGCAACAGTGATGAATGGTGGAGTGTTCATCGTTATGTTTTGTTTGCTGATATTTTTGGAGCCGAAATTTGGGAGCAAGGCATTGTTGGTATGTTTAGACTTGAAATCTAGTCTTTGCTTACTTAATAATTTGAAAGCACTTTGAATTAAAAACTGTGTTGTTTAGTGTTAGCAACCCAAGTTTATGCTGATGAGCTTTAGCTTTTCATTGCTTACCATTTGTATTTTCAGTGTGAAGTTCTACTGTGAACTGAACAGTTTGAGTATCAACATGAAAAGAAAAGTTGCAGCCTCTGCAGGCTTTACCCCATCTTTGAGGTCAGGATTGGCCGAGGCGGGTTTTCTTTCTGTTTTATTTGTGCATGTGTCTTATGTTGCGACAGGCATTTCACACGAGGACGTGTGATGGGCAGGATGGCCGTGTCGGAGTGTGAGCTCAGGAGCGTTTGACAAGGTTCCTGGGCATGGTCGTGAGGGGTGCGGCGTGCGGGGAGAAGAGTGGTCCAGCGCGCGCGAAGCGTGGCTGAACAATAACAGTCTAACCTCGGACGGTGCCTGTGACGCGGCGCATGCGCGCAGTCCCACGAACTTGCCAGCTTACACCTGTGACTGTGGTCTTCCTGATTGTATCTGTTGTTAAGTGTACCTACCTGGAAAGTGCATAGTGTCTTGTGTAAGGGTTGCTCGAGCTACAGCGCCTACACCCTAGTTGAAGAGGATTGGGCGGAAATGAAGGCTGTGCTGCCGCCCAACCCTGCCGCCCAAGAAGCCTACCCTGTCTGTTCCGACATATATATATTATAGGTACCTATATTTAGTATTTATTTACTTATGGTATTTTATCTGGTTTATAGGTATAATATTTACATCATGTATAACCATTATATTTAAGTTTATCTTATCTTTTGTATTTCAATAACTCTTGTCATAATATATATAGTATATTTCTTACCGCCACTCACCTAGCAGTTGTCATACCCCAAAGGTATTTTGTTAGAAAATGCCTATAGGCATTACATAAGTGTTACCTTTTGCCCATATTTAATTTGAGTGCAATAAATATATACAATACAATACATAAACTATATTGATTTTCAGTGAACCCGCGGCAACAGCTAGTTATTAGAAAATAATAAAAGCGCAATTTTTCTGCCCTAATTTTGTTTCTAAATAAAGTATTCATAAAAACCTGATACGTATACGAAATCATTGCATGTTCTCTCGAATGGTTTGAATACATCCACCCAGGGTAGAATCTTCGCAGGCGGGGCAACGTCCGGACGCATTTGATGGGTTTAATACGAACAATTTCACCCGACGTAGTCCAGGTGTGATGGATGACTGCGGTAATCTTCCGCTGCACACGACACGCGGGAACTTTTCATTCCATTTCCATTCCATTTCCGTTCTCCTTCCATTCTTTTTTCCATTCATTTTGAGCTTCGGGTGTTATATTATTACTAGTTGTGCCCGCGGTTCCGCTCGCAGTAAAGTCGGTGAAAATCCTATATAAATAGCTTGAGTAGTTTTCGAGTAAATGACACCAAAGCTAGCCGAATTGGTTTCCATTTCTTTCCAACTGCGCTCTCTTTCAAATAAACTGTTAAGCTCACATGAATAATGTCGTGATGCTTATAACCTTTTGTCTTTTTAAGATATTTTTATTTATTTTTAGGTTTCCGTATACCCTGTACGGAAGCCTGTTACTAAACCTGCTACGTCTGTCTGTCTGTATGTCTGTCTGTCCGTCCGTCCGTCCGTCAGTCGGTCCGATGGCTGTATCTTTGGAACCGTAATAGCTAGCTGGTTGAAATTTGTACAGAATATGTATTATTTTGACGGATATATAACAACAAACAATAGGAAATTAAAAAGTGAAAAATTAAGGGGTCCCCATACAAGAAACGTCTTTTTTTTTCAAGTTTTTTTTTGTGGTGCGGAAGCATCGGTGCGCGAGTCCGACTCGCACTTGGCCGGTTTTTTATTTGCAGAATACAAGACATAGAACATCATAGGACATGTTATGAAATAGGCACCAACATTTTTCTCTTAAAATGTTTCTTCTTAAACAAATATTTGGTACTTTTTCCATTATACGATATACAGTTTCGTAAAGAAGTGAGGATTAACATAATTTTCTAAAATATTTTTTTCAAAATCTCGTCGTCGAATTTCGAAATAGAATTCGCAAGGGGCGTATAACAATCGGTGGCCTCGCGAAATTTCATTTAATAAGTCCCTCCAGGAGGTGTTTATTCAAATGATACTCCATCATTACCCGAAAAAGTTAAATGAAGACTTCTCTAAAAGAAATTGGTTCCGCTTCGCCCTCGCACTCATAATCTCGAGAAAGTTTTAATGGGAACTGCGCAAATTTGATAGCCATTATCCAGGAAATATATTCGTCCGGTGACGCCATCTGTGGGTAGAGTTTCTGACTAACAACTGGCGGGTGGGCGAGTTATTGAGATCATTTGGGAAAATATTTTCGGAATATAATTAAGGGATACTTATGGTGACATTAAGGAGGGCGAACAGAGATTTTTGGAGGAGGTAATCGGGCCAGCACCTGTTTCTTTATGGCATTGTCTTTAGTGAGCAACTGGATAGAGCCATGCGATGTGGTGCGTAAAGAGGCAATCTGGCGACGCACCAAATCGACATACGATAGGTACCGGGTGGCTAAGCTCAAGTGGCAGTTGGCTGGGCACCTCAGCCGAAGGGAAGACTATCGTTGGAGTAACCGTCTTCAAATCACGGGTTAAGCCGCCTAGTAACGCCAACGGCGAGCACGTAGTAGTTTTTTTCATAAATTGCTATCTTTCGCATTAGAACTTTGAAAAGCGTGTGATCGATAGATATAACAAATGACGTCATTTTCCTATAAAAATTCCATTCAAATCCTCTTTAGTTTCTGACAGCAAGTCTTCAAAGTTCAGGCGGAAGAAAAAATCGACATTTGGTTACCGTTAGTTTGTATAGAAAATGATACAATTTTACAACCAAAAACGTGTGATCGGTAGACAAATAATTGTTCTATATCTTGCAGTAGTTTTTAGCCTATAGATTGGTCTAGTTATCACGGGCTACTTCTTCAAAAATCCACATGTGGCGTTACTAAGCGCCTTAATAGCTTTTCCACAGCGACATTAGTCCGCCTTCAAGCCGAACTGGGCACCTCCTTGGCAGTGAAATTGGCTGCACCTGAGGTTCAAACCTGGAGCATATCAGAAAATAAAAAATTAAAAACCGTGTCTTACATTGGCGGCCGTGGACAGGAAAAAGGAGTGTGGGAAGATCATCCGCCTAGTGGGACGACGACATTAAGTACGACGGAAAGCAGTGGTTCCGTACCACTGAAGCCCGGGAGAGCTTGAGGATAATTGGAGAGGCGTATGTCCAGCATTGGACGCTTACACGCTGACTGAATTCGATAGTACCGAAGAGAGGGAAGCAGAAATTCTAGCCTTTACTACTTTAATAGTATCCAGAAATTTCAAGAAGAATGAAAGTGTCCTTTGGGAAAGATGCGGCTAGGCTTTATATGGAAACTTTTTCAAAGTAGGGGAGACGTGACGAGAAATCATATCGGCTCTGAGGGCTGCAGGCTTTGTGGTAAGTACTTTTAAAATTAACACCGCTTACACTGTACGGCCTAACTTTACGTATCATGGTTCAGGGCGATTACAAGGGGCCCGCTAGACGATCAAGGATGCTTGTCATGCATTAGGCTCCGTTCCACGTAACTTGTGCCTCGTGCTAAACCAAGGGACAAGGGCATGCTAGTACAACTGGCGGGTTAGTATCGAATAGTTGCTTTTGTCTGTTCTTGTCCCTTCAATGTCTCTGCATGTTGGTTGACAGTTTATGCTTCTATAGCATGTTTCGGTGGCTATAGACCGGAATCAACGAAACACGCGTGAGTGTTTTGTCTGACAGAATTATTGACTTTTTTTTATAGACAGCCGGCGCGGGTGTCTGTACCCAATACTTCAACGGAAGATCAGACACAGCCAATAACACCATTCCTCGCGAAACCACGCTCAGAGAGGCGCCATGCCGGCTATGAGGCGGACAAAAAGGTTGTCGTCTAATTTATTGACACGCCTTTTGAAGATTCCCAGATTACCTATAGGTGGTGGGGAACACACTCACCGGAAGACCGTTCCATATTTTCGCCGTTCGACACAGGAAAGATTTCTAAAAACGATGTGTTTTAAGAAGTTGGATGTCAACAACATAGGGATGTTCCGAGCGAGTCCGGCGGGTGTGGCGGAGACGGGTGGGGGCAGGAGGGATGAGGGAAGCCAATTCATCAGAGCAACGTCCATGGTAGTACCTATAGAACAGGCTAAGAGAACCGATTATGTAGCGTCGCGACCCCGCTTATGTTGGGAGGGTGCAAGTGCATTGACCGCAACTCTTTGGTACGTTTGTAGTTTGTGCGTTTGTGTCCCCAAATCTACACCATTTCTTCAGAAATTTCCTATTTTATCTTATCCCTGATGTTACTCTATTTACTCGTCGGGCACGGTCGAGACATGTTTTTTTATGTAATCCGGTATGTCTCCAGCTGAGTCAGAGGGGCCAAAGCACATGCTGCGACCAGCCAATATCACCTCCGAGAAGGTAGTTGTCATACCGGAGATTTGGATTTGCCATACCGGATTCCGTGTGGATTGCTGGCTATACTGGACCTAGAGGAGAACACAACCGAGGTTGCTATGCATCTTATATCCAGTACGGGGTGGTATCAACCCAGTCGGCTACAATTTGAGCCTACCACCTAGTAAGGGGTGTAACTGGATGTAAGATGGCCGCATAGCAACTTCGGTTGTGTTCTCCTCTAGTCCAGTATAGCCAGCAATCCAGGGAAGTCTCCGGTATAGCACCTACGTTCTCGGAGGTGATATTGGTCGGAGCATGCGCTTTGGCCCCTCCGACTCAGCCACCCATACCGAATTACATAAAAAAATAAAAAAAGGGGTAAGGGAATATGAATATTAATACGTCTCATTTCATCATCGTTTATACGTCTCAGAATCCATAGTTTTTCGAAATCGTCCCTGTGTCGTACGCCTAAAATACGGAATTGTCTTCCAGTTAGTGTTTTGCTGGTTCCTGCTGGTGCTGGGTGTACTCTCGCGAGAAGTGGTGTTATTGGCCGTGTCCGATTGCCCGCCTTTTGGGAACCGTCATCGGGTCAGTTCTTCCAAAAAACCGGCCAAGTGCGAGTCGAACTCGCGCACCGAGGGTTCCTTATCGCTATGTCATGGTTAGCGCCACTCACGCCATCTATGGCGTGTTTTGAAATGCTTCATATTAGTTAAATCATTTAACTTAAATGGCATGTAGTTAAAATGCTTCACGCTCTATTCGGTAGATGGCGCGCGCGCATACACTTTTTTGGTTCCTTCTATGGGAACCCCCTTGAATTTACTTTTTCTTATTTTTATTATTTTTTGTTATATCGGCCATAATAACACATATTCTGTGAAAATTTCAACGGGCTGCCTATTACGGTTCAAGAGATAGAGCCCTCGGACGGACGGACGGACAGACGGACGGACAGACGGGCGGACAGACCGACAGACAGACGGCGACGGTACCGGATACGAAACCCTAAAAAGTTCGACAGCAACATCCTGATCCTTGAAATCTGCACGCACAATTTTGTCAAAAGGACTTTACTGTGCGAATTCTCTCAGGATCTATTCCAGTACGTGAATTATAGTGCACGATTGGCGAATATCGCAACGTGAGTCCAATTACTGGCCGCTAGAGGGCGTCCCGCGCACATGGCGCGCGCCGTCTCACAGACCGGTACGACACCTGAAAGACACGGCGGCTCCTTTCGTGAACACTCGGCTCGAAGGAAAGTGGTATGGGTGAATGTTTTTTTTTTTATGGAAACTGTCACGGTTGGCTACATCACCTACAACATCCGTGATGTCACCCCATAACACCGGGTGAACTTGGTGCCACGTCAGCATTCCTTACGGTCGTGCCGGCTACGCTGAACTGGACTGAAAACACTAACCATTTACATAGCCGTTTCGACCGACCTTTCATTCAGTGCGGTGGTACCAATCAGGGCGGGTTAAACCCTACCACCTAGTAATATAAGAAGGGAGTCATATCCCTTCGTCGCCTTTTACGACACACACGGGGAGAGATGCAGTGGGGCTATTCTTTTAAAGTACCAGCCCCACACGGTACAATGTTTTGGTGGTTTAAAAAAAATTAACCCTAACCTAATGTTGAGCCGGCGCATGTCGTTTTTGTTACGTTTCGTTTCGAGCCGAGGGTTCACGAAAGGAGCCGCCTTGTCCTTCGGGTGTCGTATTCCTCACAGACTGTTGTACGGACATGTCATTGACTTATAAATAATACAAGACGTCCGGAGTAAAGTATAGAATACTAGCTTTTTGCCCTTCAATATTAATATGATTTTTTTATAGAGTTTACAAACATACATACAACAGGCTGTATTCCGACAAATAGGGTAAGCAGAGTAATCGGTGTTGTGCTGCAAGAACTCTGGTAAATTACAGCGCAACGTCGATCACCACGTTTAGCAAAGTATTCGGACAAGATAACTATCAAGCAAGTGAGGCACGATGTCCCTGCTGCATGACGCGGTGCAAGGACTGTGACAAGGTGAGAGGTGGCTACCTGTCGCCCCTTAGCACGGCGTCTCGTCCTTATCCTTAAGTTGGCTTTACAACATGCACGGGGAGAGGCGCAGTGGGGTTATTCTTTTTAAGTACCGTCCTCACACCGTTTAAAGAGCTTTACAATAGATAGCACATTTAGAGAAAAGTATATAACCTATACTTTCGTGTGATTAGGTATTGTACGCGCGCGAGCTTATGCGACGCGTAAGGAATGCGGCCAAATCTCCGACTAACCCCCGCGCAGTAGGATGCGGGTGGGAAGCGCGCCCCTCCCCCCCCCCTTCCCCCTTTACTTCTGGCCGCGCAACTCATGAGCTCGCGCGCCGATAATATAAAGACGAATAATTGGACACCGGGTGGCTAAGCTCAAGTGGTAGTGGGCTGGGCACGTTAGTCGAAGAGACGATGACCGTTGGAGCAACCGTGTCCAACACTGGCGGCCGTGGACAGGAAAACGGAGTGCGGGAAGCCACCCGCCAGGTGGGACGACGACCTCAAGTACGTCAGCGGAAAGTAGTGATTCCGTATCGCTGAAGGCCGGAAGGACTGGAGGAAAATTTGAGAGGCGTATGTCCAGCAATGGACGCTTACACGCTGACTGACTGATTGACTGACTGACTATTGCATATTGAAATATACACGGTGTTGCAACCCCAACCGTAAAACCCGAAAGGGGGTGATTCTGTACGTGAAATAGAACAACTTTTGTTTTACGACTTTTTAATTTGAAGAAAAAAATTTTTTTTTCTCAAATGTGTATGGAAAAAATATTTTTTTTGTTTGAAATTTTTTTTTTCGCCACAGAAGTTGTTTTGTTTCACATATAGAATAACCCCCTTATGTCAGTTAAAAATATTACGGGGGCAACTGCAACACCGTGTATTTCAGCTAAACGCAGTATTTGCAGCCCGCGACGAGTGGTGCAATTGCAGAGTTCTATTGGGACAAGTTGCAACAGTGCAAACTAACAATTTCACGCAAGCATACCTATGTAGAGCAAAGCTTAACAGAATAATATTACATAATTTTCTTCTCCGCGGAGCGATCTAGAGGCAGGTAGCAGAAGGCGCGCATCAAGGGCATCGTAATTAGGGACAACGGATTTATCAGATGGCTACCCTTTTCCAAGCTCTTTCAAACGTTTGTGTAAAGGACATTTAATTTTCAGAAGCGTCATATTTGTTTTTTAGAATCTGATAATATTATTTATTTATTTATTTAATTGTATAGTTCTTAGTCACTTTAATAGTGCACTTGCATTCGTCCTTTGTATAATATACAATATTCATAACTACATACTATCTATAGTAAGGCTAGGAGTCCACATCACGGCTAGAGTATAAATATGGAACAATATCGTTAACTTGAACGAAGCTCGGCCTTCGGTCTCGCCCTTAGTTACTTTTTAATTTGAGAAAGTATATGGTTTACCTATACGGAGCTCCATCTTCGGCGTCGTCATTAGTAACTTAGTTTCTTCGAGAAAAATATCGTTTACCTGAAAGGAGCTCGGCCTTTGGCCTCGCCAGTAGTTACATACTTTATTCGAGAAGGTTTATCATTAACCTGAACGCAGTTCAGCCTTCAGCCTCATCCTTAATGAATAATGACTTACTAGTTAAAAATATATATGGTTGACTACATATGATCACCCACTAATACTCATGTGTCTCCCTCTTGTCATTCAGTTGATTATATTGTACACTAGTACTACTGAATGTGAGTGGAAGAGTCGGGAAGGGTCGACCTAGACGCGCGTACCTGGACCAGATCGGGCATGTGTTCAAAAAGGCTCAAGTGCGTTACTGCGTTAGTGCCCGTAACCGACGATGAAGAAAATTATAAAAGTGGAACAGGCAGAGGTGTGTCTGAATCGTGGTACGTAGAAATCCGTTGTCTCTGCCTACCCCACTGGGAAACAGGCGCGTTACGCTATGTATGTGTGTACTACTGATTAATGTATACACGGTGTTAACTTTAATGGGCGACATTCCCGAAAGGGGGTTATTCTGGGTCACATACTGATGCCGAAAAAGGGGGTAAGGTTTTTTTTTGAGCTTTGGTTTTAAAATTTTCAATTTCTATATTTGGTATAAAAACATGGTATTTCGTAATAGGAATCGCACTGCATTACCAAAAAAATCGAAAGCTGGGTAATTTTTCAAATAAACCAAAAAATTCACATTCATATCGACACGATACAACAGCTAGCGGGCGACACGTAGTCAGTCAGCTGGGTACGCACGGTCGCAGGCGCGCGGCGCGCGGCGGCGCTCGCTACACCATTCCAAAGAGAAATTGTCGCTGAGGTAAAATTATTAATAAAATATGCAATTTTTTTAAAACTATTTTAGATTTTATTTTTAAGTACCACCAAATAATCAGTATACGAAATGGTTTATTATTCAGTAATAAAATTGAAATGTCGCGCAAAAAGTTAACACCGTGTATAATATGATATGCATATATATGCGTATTGAAGTATTCGTTTGTAGTTTATCATATTGTTTTACAGTAAAGTTTAATACATTGCCACACAATATTATTGTTCGCCTGCATGTACTTCTCCCGCATCCCAAAGTTTAATAAGAATATAATGCCTCAAGGCATTATGCTCGCCTATTGAACCTAATCTATTATACCTAAATTGTATAAATTTGAGTTCAATAAAGAATATATACGTACAAACAAAATATTATCCCTGATGTAAGCCCATCAAAAATTGGTGGATTAGGTGCAATGTCACTGATTCCCTTTCGTCTAGCCGGCTACACCTGGACTGAAAACACGAACTACATACTTACATAGCGACTTCAGCCAAGCTTTCTTTCAGTAGTAAGGTAAGGGGATAAACCCACAGTTTTATGTGGAACCCAAAACACTGCATATCAAACGGTCGAATGTACTTTCATCCAAGTTCTGACCGCGCCCGTGTTCTTTTCATTGCGCCATCGAGCTACCGAAGCTGACAAAGCTCTTCTAAGTATTAATTTCTTCTGCGTGTCCTTTTTAAGGACTATTTCGACTACACACGGGTGGGGTCTAGCGCGACCCTTTTTTATCTCACATCTTGTGTAGCGCGTAATTCGCTGTTTTATTGAAGGTTAGGGCCTTTAATGAGTTTTTGGCTCGAGTTAAAACAAATGTATCAATATTTGCGTATTTCCTGAAAGGCTTTGTTGGCGATAGCAATTTCTTTGTTTCGACGCAGCCTTTCGTTGGATAAATGGATGGGAAATTACGCGTGGATGAATGGTGCGACGTACTTATGTAACTGAACGTGGGCGCAGAACATTTGGTGTGTGAAATAAAAACCGGCAAAGTGCGAGTCGAATTTGCGCACTGAGGGTCCCGTATCGCCATGTCTCCGCCAGCGCTACTCACGCCATCTAGATGGCGTGTTGTGAAATGCTTCATATTAGTTAATGTCATGCTTCATAATCTATTCGGTAGATGGCGCGCGCGCATACACTTTTTGGTTTCTTCTATGGGAACCCCGTGAATTTTTTACTTTTTCTTATTTTTATTATTTGTTGTTATATCGGCCATAATAACACATTTTTTGTGAAAATTTCAACGGGCTACCTATTACGGTTCAAGAGATACAGCCTTCGGACAGACGGACGGACGGACAGACATACAGACAGACAGACAGACAGACAAACGGCGTAGGCTTAGTAATAGGGTCCCGTATCTGATACAGAACCCTAATAAAAGGTCTATGCGTAAGTACCAGCGAAACATTAAACAAAACAATTTATAATATGCGAAATTTCGTACTTTGATTTTTTGATTAGATGGACGCAAAGTTGTAAAATAAAGAGAACAGTAGGTACGTTCATTTGAACGTTGGATGATGTTATTAGTCACCGTAAAATCGCTGTCTAACTGTACCCTGTAATAGAAGAGGTTCACAATCTATCAGCCTTTATTAATTTTTTATTTTATTTTAAATTTCAATATATAACTCAACTTTCAATATAATATAAGGTCTTTCAAAATTAGTTAATAGTACGCTAAGGGGGGCTTCTGTATCGGAAATAGATCACTTTTGAAGAAAAAAGTCTTCCAAGACATAGATATCTTTCTTTCAGAAATTGTGAAATACCACAATTAGTTTTATTAGTATGGAATAGAAAGAATTTGATTTTTTTACCAACTTACACGTGTTACATCATAATGGTAATGAAGACTTTTTTGTTACTGTTATAAAACTAAATCGATTAGGCTATAAAAATCAACCACCTATTTTTTATTTAAAATACATAAAAAAATATTTTTCATAAAAAAAAGCCCAAGGTCCAAAAAAAATTATATAGGTTTTACTCCCTGTATGATACAGAACCCCTCCCTTAGCGTACTATTAACTAATTTTGAAAGACCTTATATATTTTAACTTACATATGTTTATACTTTACCTATACTTAAAAGTACACTAGATAAGACTATAAAACATCTAAAGGTTGACTGGGAGAAAATTCTGTAAGGGATAAGTCCTCCTTTGCACCTCGCCTAAACTACAAGACTTGTACTTTACTTACTTGTACAACCTTGTTACTTTTAGTATCGTGCATGTTTCTGTAAAATATTTTTGGAGCGATAAAGTATTTCTATCTATTTGATGAGAAATTTCTTTATATTTCGCTCGAGGAATGAGTCTGTCTTGAATCTGATAAAATATTCCTCGCTCCCCCTCTAGAAAATCTGTTCCGGTATCATGACGCGCTATCTCGTACATCTACAAGACATTAGGCCATCGGCGGCCAACCCGCGGCCCGCGTAGCCGAGAAGTATTTTCATTATATTTAAGACTAGCTGAGCCCGCGGCTCCGCTCGCGTGAAATTCGTATTCCAAAGAAGAATGTAAGTAACTAAGGGCGAGGCCGAAGGCCGAGCTGCGTTCAGGTAATCGATAAACCTTCTTAAAGAAAGTAACTAACTAAGGGCGAGGCCGAAGGCCGAGCTGCTTTCAGGTAAACGATAAACCCTTCTCAAATAAAGGAAGTAAGTAAGGGCGAGGCCGAAGGCCGAGCTGCGTTCAGGAAGACGACAAACCTTCTGGAAGAAAGGAAGGAACTAAGTGCGAGGCCGAAGGCCGAGCTGCGTTCAGGTAAACCAAAAACCCTCTTCCGCCTTCGGGTCTCGCCCTTAAAGACTTCCTTTCTTCGATAGAATATAATATTGTTTACTCAATCTATTTATTTCATATAAATAAAAAAGTAATATTAATAACTAAAGAATTAAACCTACCGAACAAACATTAAAATAACTATCAAAACGGGCATTTTCAAATGTTCTTAGAGCACTTGCGGCATTACCCCGCTGGATGGCAAGGTTTACCCTTTGAATGAAGTACATAAGCCCTTGATGACGGGACACCAGTTGCGTCAACCAGCTGAAGCCTCTTTTGGCTTCACTGCTCCACGGACCGAGGGTTTCAACCGCAAACGCAACAAATTCGAAATCTTGAATTATATTTCTATATTTGCTGCGTTGGAGGCTCTCCGCCCCAGCCTCGGCCGCGCCAGCCGCTCTTGAAGATGTCCTAACGTGACTTGGAGCCAATGTGAGAACAAAAATGGCGTTCCACATCAAAGAACTACCCTTAGTCCATGGCACTAAGGTCTCTAGCATCGGGCCTCTTGCCATCCAGCCGGGAATAACCGCGAGGTTCTAGGATGCACGGTATATTTGCCGTTAGAAGCGTGGACTTTATAATAAAATTTAAATTAAATTAACTCAATCTTAATATTAATTAACTTTATTCGAGATGGTTTAGCTTCTTCCTGAACGCAGCTCGGCCTTCGGCCTCGCCCTTAGTTACTTGCTTTCTTCGAGATGGCTTATCATTTGTCAGAACGTAGCTCGGCCTTCGGCCTCGCCTTAGTTGCTTACTTTCTTCAAGATGGTTTAGCTTCTTCCTGAACGCAGCTCGGCCTTCGGCCTCGCCCTTAGTTACTTGCTTTCTTCGAGATGGTTTTTCAATTATCCGAACGTAGCTCGGCCTTCGGCCTCGCCTTAGTTACTTACTTTCTTCAAGATGGTTTAGCTTCTTCCTGAACGCAGCTCGGCCTGCGGCCTCGCCCATAGTTACTTACTTTCTTCGAGAATGTTTTTCTTCTTCCTGAAATCAGCTCCGCCTTTCGCCTCACCCTTAGTTACTTTCATCGAGAAAGAATATCGTTTACGTGAGCGCAGATCCGCCTTCGGGCCCGTCTTTAGTTACTTACTTTCTTTTTTTTAAATAAGAATTTCACGCGAGCGAAGCCGCGGGCAACAGATATATAAATTTTATTGCACCAATGACAGCGACATAACTTCGACTTTCAATTATTATTTTTATTTATCAAACAATTTGTCACCGGCCAGCTCACGTCGAGATGACAGTTCTCCGTTGTCAACATGACATTTAAAATTGTTTTTACCTTTACTTTGGACTACGTGATTTTAAACGCGCAATAATGTTTATAATTGTAATTTTTTTTTTATTTTTGTTAATTTTTTTTACGTATTATGTTAACCCGGCATATAAACTGCCACTATACAAAGTTTCGTCTAATTCCGTTCAGTGGTTTTTGCGTGATGCGCGTACAGACAAACAAACAAACAAACAAAAATTTTAAAAACTGTTCTAACATGTTCAGTATCTCATTTTAAGCCACCCTGGTTAGTTTTTTTCCGAATACATTCAATGTACAGACTTTCTTACCTCTACGATTTTATTATATGTATAGATCACTAAAAGGACAGTATTGTATTCCTGGTTCTTCTCGCATCCCATTACTATTAGGAGTATGTATGTTCGTTCAGTTTAGTTAACTATAGTTGACAATTTTTTCCTGCATTCCTAATAATACAAAGGTTAAAGATTGACTGGAAGAAATGTCTGTAAGGGATAAGTTCTCCTTCAAATAAGTTTAAGTTTTAAGTCAACAAAATAATTTACGAGTATTTTATTATGCAAAATTTGGAACGTAGATATTTAGATTTTTTTTTAAGTTTTCATTAAATAAACATCTAAGACACAGTTATGTACAAAATGAAGCTTATTTTAAATATAATATGTTACATTTGCTTGTCAGTGAATTTTTTTGTACTTACAATACAATTCACTGACATACCTGCATTGCTTGCTGAAAATGTTAAATAAATTTTTTTTATTGTAAATTTTGTTTAATTTTCATTAAAAAAAACAATTAATTAAAATTATTCTTAATTCTTTGCTTTGTTAACCAAAATAAAAAAATATTGTTTTTGATTATAAGTTTTGTTTACATTTTCTCAAAAACAAAGTTTAAAACAATGTAATGTATCTTAGCGGAATTATAAAAATGGAAACATTTTTCAATTGTTACGGCGAGCCATTTTTTTTTCTTTCTAAAATTTGGCCCAACTGCTGAATAGGTTGGCCGCCCAGGCATTAGACAGTAAATTTCATATTCATGGCGCAATGAAAAGAATTCATTAACTTCAAAGTTGGTGTCATTAATTCGTTTTAAGAAAATCCATATCGGCCGCCCTCGCTCTACTAAGAGTTTTGCTGGCGCTGTTGATTTGCAAATTGGAATGAGCAGACTTTTTTATTCGCATAAATGATGGTGAGGACTTTTAAAATATTCTATTTCCAAATAAAATGCTCAATAAATCTATATTATGAAGTAGTCCAGAGGGAAAACGCCGCTTCAATCATAGAGACCATGCTAACGGCTAAATAAAGTAGTATTATAGTTAAAAAAATTTTTTTATGGAAACTGACACGCTTGGCTACATCACCTACAACATCCGTGATGTCAGCCCATAACACCGGGTGAACTAGGTGCCATGTCAGCGCTTCCCTTCATTTCATATCGGCTACACTGAACTGGACGGAAAACAGGAACTATTTATACAAAGCCGTTTCGGCCGACGTTTCATTCAGTGCGGTGATACCAACCCGGCCGAGATAAACCCTACCACCTAGTAAGGTAAGAAGGGAAGGGACCTACAGTTTTACGTGGTGTACGAACCACGGTCATTCTCCAACGGTCGAGCGGTCACCCATCCAAGTACTGACCGCGCTCGGGTCATCTGTACCGTAGGATGACATATGAAAAGTTAAAGATAAGTCTCGGTAGCTCAGTGGCGCGGTTGGTTAGTCAACTGTTATTAAGCAACGCTGAGCGCGGTCAGTGATTGGATGGGTGACCGCTCGACCGTTGGAGGCTGACCGTGGTTCGGATTCCACGTTAAACTGTAGGTCCCTTCCCTTCTTACCTTACTAGGTGGTAGGGTTTATCCCGGCCGGGTTGGTACCACCGCACTGAACGAAACGTCGGTCGAAACGGCTATGTAAATAGTTCGTGTTTTCCGTCCAGTTTAGTCTAGCCGACATGAAATGAAGGGAAGCACTGACATGGCACCTAGTTCACCCTGTGTTATGGGCTGACATCACGGATGTTGTAGGTGATGTAGCCAACAGTGTCAGTTTCCATAAAAAAAAAAAAACTAACCACGGTCAGTCTCCAACGGTCGAGCGGTCACCCATCCAAGTACTGACCGCGCTCGGGTCATCTGTACCGTAGGATGACATATGAAAAGTTAAAGATAAGTATAGGAAATGTTCTAGGTTTTCAATCTACAGGATTATCTTTAGTCCACTAATAAATTCCTCGATGTTGAAACAGTAAGTTTTTTAACTTCGCTCTATAGAAAAAAAATGCAAACTTTCCTCTATTTTTGCTGCAATTTCTATTTAAGAATTAATGTATATTTTTTATACATTAATTCTAAGCCCCTGTCTCCGCTCCCCATTCCGCTGAGCGCATGACGTCACTATGAGTGGAAGAGGCTTAACAATAGTCGACCGACCGCACCGCTGAGCTACCGAGGCTGACAAAATGTATTCTCCTGTAATGGCAGTAAAGCAGTGGGTTAACTTGCAAATTGTAAAATCATTTAGGTAATAAACGTTGCGGCGCACGGCAGCAGCGCCCGGCTCGGCGCCTCCTCCCCCCGGTACGGACTTGCACCGAAACATTCGTGATAAGAGACAGTAAAATTCATACAATGTTTGTCGGTGGAAAAAACATAAAAAACGCTTGTGCAAACACTAAGCTTTAGACTTTCGAACGCGCTTCTGTTCTACAAATTGCAAGTGAACATTTTAGGGCGCCCGTACACGATCGGTATACAGGGTGTTTCCGGATAGGCTAGACAAACTACAGGAAAAGAAAGTGCTCATTATTAGAAGAAATAAATCCTTATCACTCAAATCGAAATTGTGATTTTTTTTTATACAAAAATTTAAAACTGTAAATTAAAACTCGGTGGACAGTGAGTCTGGGGAGATTTGGCAACAGTGCTGTCTAGGTATAGGGAGCGCAATGACCTAGTCCAGTCTCCTTTTTATTTTGTTGTCATTGAACTTTACGTGTTTGGAATTTACCTACATGCAGTTCAATTCTACTAGTTAAGCATGCAAGTTAGTCATTTAATTTTTATTTAATAAAGGCGGACGTTAACCGTCCACCAACCATCGATTAAACTATTTTCACAAAAAAGTAATATAAAATTATCGAATCTGGGAAAACGTATCAGAGCTTTTCCTCTTCAAATATGGACCCCTTTCGAGCCCCGAAGTTACGAAACCTAACGGTTATGTAAATAGTTCGTATTTTCTGTCCAGTTCATTGTAGCCGGCACGACCGAAAGGAAGCACTGAAATGGCACCTAGTTCACCATGGTGTTATGGGATGACATCACAGATGTAGTTGATCATATAGTAAACCATGTCAGTTTCCATAAAAAAACCTATCAAATTGGTTTTCGGAAATGGGCTAATAATATTTTTCACAAACAAAATCTGCTAATCCGCTAAGGCCATATTTTTTCCAGATTTTTTTTATCTAAACGCCGGGTTCTAGATTCAGGCAAAGTTAGGCCCTCGTGAGTCGGCGGGGCGGCGGTGGAGGCGGCATACAAGGTGATTTATTGACGCTCGGTTTGAGGGCAGTCACCCTAACCGACAGAAATACGAAGATATGAAAAGAAACATTATCTCATTTTTAACGCTTCTTACCAGAAAATTATAAGAGCATTTTTTATATATATATGGAAACCGGTGTAAAACTGTAGGTCCCTTCCCTTACCCCTTACTAGGTGGTAGTATTAATTTCAAATAAAACATTTAAAAATAATTAAATCTAGACCTGAAAATAAGTAAATTAACTATAAAAATAAATCTAGCTATAAATAAAAATAATCGTCCACAGGGAGCATGGTCCCCATGACTGAAGCTAAGATCACTTTGAAATGATAGCTAACCTTGTGTCTCATTTAATAAGTTCAAAATGTAACGCGAACGAAGCCGCGGGTGAAAAGTAGCTTGCTTTAAGACAATAAATTTATTAAAACAATGTTTTGAGAAATACCTACACAGGACATTTTAATACTAGGACTAGCTAATAAGCTCAAAATTTTAAACAAGCAAAGCCGGGAGCAATCTTTCTTGTACATATATTAATGGAATTTAAACGCAATTTAAAAACACAATGTTTTGAGAAATACCAAGGAAGTTGTTTTATTTTTCTCGCGTTTCGAATTTTCGCCCGCATAGCGTACAATGCTCAGCTGTGCCAGATACGTTGCGGTGCGGTGGTACCGCCCCGCTCAAACAGAAACGAATTGGACGCTACCGCAGGCGAGTGTTTACGTACACGCCGTGTACACTACTGATCGTGTGGTCAAATATCGATGTTTCGATGATTCGTAAAAATCTGCCAAGTGCGAGTTTTACTCGCGCGCGAAGGTTTCCGTATCTATCCGCTATCAATAATATCCGCCTATTCACTCAGGTGGCATGGTCTTCGAATTTGAATTATCAGATACTTACATTATATTATATGCTCATGTTATGACAGGTCTCCATGTTTGCCCACTGACAGCTGTTACCATAGTAACGTCACTTTATTTTTGATAAGTGATCTGTCAAACATCAAACTTCTGAAAATTCTTTTTTTGGAACGACCAAAGATTAGGAAGCGGCCATCTTTTAGAGACGCCTCAATGAGGTCTATAGCACCTTACGGTGGGAAAATGACAGCACCTAACAATGTATGCAATGTATAAAAGTCGTTTGCGCCATCTGTTTTTAAATAGTGTGACTAATATATTTTAATAAAATGTTTCTCGTATGGGGGCCCCCTTAATTTTTAACTTTTACTTATTTTTCGTATTTGTTGTTTCATCCGCCATAGTAACGCATATTTTGTGAAAGTTTCAACAAGCTACCTATTACGGTTTAAGAGATACAGCCCTCGGACAGACGGACAGACGGACGACGGAGTCTCAGTAATAGGCTTCCGATACAAAACCTAAAAACAACAACTCGAATGAATCAATTATCCATCAATAAATGTATATGCAACGTATCCGAAAACTCAACGTGAAGCGGGAACCAGGGAGTAGGCCAGTTTATGACTACCCAGGGAAAAATAAGAAAAAAAGTCGGAGTCATTTGTTTTGTTATGATATGAGCATTTTTTGAAAAACACTCTCGTACAACATTTTTAGGTACTACGACTACTTTGCAAATAAATAATTGTAAAATTTTCTTTATTGGGAGCCTAA
Organism: Nematopogon swammerdamellus; assembly: GCA_946902875.1. Classification (NCBI taxonomy): domain Eukaryota; kingdom Metazoa; phylum Arthropoda; class Insecta; order Lepidoptera; family Adelidae; genus Nematopogon; species Nematopogon swammerdamellus. The sequence continues at coordinate 5,055,438 of OX336351.1, forward strand.
ATAACTCTGCTATTGATCAGTATCCCAAATAAAACCAAAATGCTCATAGTTTTATCACAAAAAATATTCAGTTAATTTTTTTTTTCTGAAAATGTATTTTTGTTCAGATGTTTCAATGTTTTCAAATGTTCCCAGAACACTTGCGGCATTACCCCGCTGGATGGCAAGACTTACCATTTGAATGAAGCAGGCCCTTGATTACGGCACGCCAGTTGCGTCCGCTAGTCAGAGGGCCTCTACTGTCAAATCGAATATTAATACAGAAATTTAATTTTTAATTTGAAACATCGACTCTCCGTTCTGCCGCGTCTTGTCCGCACTAGGTCACACTTGCTTCGGATAATTCCCGGCGCATGTGTTCACGTTTGCTCGGTATTGGCGGGTTCGAACGCTCCTTTTATCTCTCTGCTTCCGACGATGCCGCGGTATATTGTGTAAAGTTTGTGGTGTCAAAATTGATGCCGGTTGCTGTCAAATGTTAATAATTTAAAAAAAATATTTTTGTCACATTGATGTCTAATTCCTAATACATACGTACAGTACCCGGCAGAAAATAATGTAAATCGGCTTTAGAACGAGACAATCCGGTTGTAGAGCGTCTCGTCCCTGTCGCACAGAGACGTTGCAAGTGCGTGCGACAGGGACGATGCTCTACAACCGGATTGTCTCTTTCTAAAGCCCGATGTTCATTATTTTCTGCCGGTTACTGTACATACATACCACACGCTGTTTCCCAACAAACGGGGTAAGCAGAGTAATCGGTGTTGTGCTGCAATAACTCCGTTAAATTACAGCACAATACACGAACATCACGCTTAGAAAAGTATTAGGACAAGATAACCACCAAGCAGCAATGAGGGAATGAAGAATGGAAGAACCGTGCCCCTTGGCACAAGGAAGTGGCTAGCTTGAACGACCCCAGACTAAATCTGTGTTTGTTGACAACAATCAGTTGCTGTGTATATTTTTTCAAGTCGCGATCTGATATTTTACATAATAGACCTGCTGAACTGTTGGCGCCTTCAAGTTGTCTGTTATTTCCCTGCTGCGATGTAGTCTCCTCACCTTTTGTTCTTAGATTGCGCGGGAATGGAAGTTGCATTTTTACATTATGCTGTTTAAATTGCATGCTGAATATTTTATTCTATTTAGAATTTTGATATCATAGAAAATTCTCGGAATATAGAGAGTTGGGCTTGTCTATGCCCGTCCACTAGGTAGTAATTTTTATATTATAACCAGCATAATAAGAATAGCCCCACTGCATTTATCCCCGTGCATGTCGTAAAAGGCGACTAAGGGATAAGGATAAGATACAGTGCATAAGGGCGACAGGCTAGCCACATCTCACCTTGGCACGGTCTTTTCACCGATTCATGCAGCAGGTGGGCCTTCGTGCCTTACTTACTTGCTGCCTGATGGTTAGAGGGTAGATCCAGAAGTTCGTGGCCTAAGATACATAGAAAGAGCCATGACATTTTTTCTAATCTACCCTCATTTGTTAGTACGATTCTTCAGTAATAAATGTGCGAATTTTGATTCCGATACTGCAAGCCATATTTTTTTTGTGTGTATTTGTTTAACGCTATCTAACAAGATTTTCAATAATGGAGAAAATTGAACACCGAGCAGTGATGAGGTCCTCCATGAAAGGCATGTCACCAAAATATATCCATCAAGATATGGTGAACACTTTGGGGGAGTCTGCTCCATAGTAATCCGTATCTTGTCCGAATACTTTGCTAAACGTGGTGGTCGATGTTGTGCTGTAATTTATGAGAGTACTTGCAGCACAACACCGATTAATCTGCTTACCCATGTATGTATGTAACCAGCATGTGTGCCAAGGGGTCCAATAATGCGGTCGGGAAACACAGTCGCTCCGCTCGTAGACAATTTTACACCCTAGCAGTATCATAAAGAAACTATTTTGAGAAACGATAGGTTCTCAAAATCCCTATGTCACAAAAAAGAGTAATAATGAGTGAAAATTTTAATAGTGTTGTTGAGATTACGTTAAATGGAAGAAATTAAATTCTAACCTTTTATTTCAGCATCACAGAAAATCTAACGTCTATAACGTCTATCTTGGTGGTAGGGTTTAACCCGCCCGGGTTGGTACCACCGCACTGAATGAAACGTCGGTTAAAACGGCTATGTAAATAGTTTGTGTTTTCCGACCAGTTCAGTGTAGCCGGCACGATCAAAGGGGGAAGCACTGACATGGCACCTAGTTCACCCGGTGTTATGGGCTGACATCACGGACGTTGTAGGTGATGTAGCCAACCGTGTGTTTCCATAAAAAAAAAATATAATATTGAGTGCAAGACATTACAACTTTACAGAATTATTGAATACTGTATTACTGTTTTTTTTACGCACTTGACCGATTTTTTTTCATTAACCAAATATGTCAGCCTCGGTAGCTCAGTTGTACGGTCGGTCGACTGTTATTAAGCAACCCTGGGCGCGGTCAGTACTTGGCTGGGTGACCGCTCGACCGTTGGAGGCTGACCGTGGTTCGGATTCCACGATAAACTGTAGGTCCCGTCCTTACCTTACTAGGTGGTAGGGTTTATCCCGGCCGGGTTGGTATCACCGCACTGAACAAAACGTCGGTCAAAACGGCTTTGTAAATAGTTCGCGTTTTCCGTCCAGTTCAGTGCAGCCGACATGAAATGAAGGGAAGCACTGACATGGCGCCTAGTTCATCCGGTTTTATGGGCTGACGTCACGGATGTTGTAGGTGATGTAGCGAACCGTGTCAGTTTTCATAAAAATAAAAAAATAAATATGTTTGCAGGTTTGCAATAAATCGTTTTCATGCTATTCTAAGTTACTCACGATGTCTATTCATCTTGTAAATGCTCAGTTCTCGTAAATGCTACAAATTCCTACCACTTTATAAAGCTCAATAAATTCATCTGCTAAAATTCAGTCGGCATAAATTTTCCAATTCATTGCTACGAAAAACAAATGAATCATAAATTATCCTCCAAAGTCGCTGTTGTATCAAACTCGAGCGATAAGAAACAGTCTTCCTATAATTATTTCAAGCAACTTCACAATAACACTACGAACCATTGAGTTTCTGCCGAACCAAATCTACTATGCACGCGAACTAAATGTATTGGTGTGAAGTTAGGTTGCGTTCTTTGCCTTAGGCTGTTACTTTATCTTCTTTCTTCCTTTCATTATTTCGTTCCTTTTTACTTACTTTGTTCCTTCTTTCTTCCTTTGTGTCTCACGTTCTTTTTTTTTCCTTTCTCTCTCTCTCTCTCTCTCTCTTTCCTTTTTTCTTTCCTCCTTCTTTTCACTCTTTCTTTGTTCCTTATTTCTTAATTTCATTCATTCTTTATTTAATTTTTCTTTCCTTCCCTATTTTCTTTCTTTCTATCATTTCAACCTTTCTTCCTTTATCGTTTTTGGAAGGAAAATGAGGTTACTTTTTTATTTTTTTTTATTGAAAGCGCGACATATGGCGCCGAGCCACCCATAAGGTGTCCAACGACGCCCATGGACATTCGGTCGCATGCGGGGTTTGCGAATGCCATGCCGGCCTGACATTCCTTCAACACCGAAACCCTTTCCTCAGATAATAATGTAATTACGATTTTAGACAAATTTCACACTAGCACAGTTCTTGACTGCAATATTACGACTTGGCAAAAGTTCCGGAAGCCTTAAGAATTATTGCCTCAGAGGCGAACTTCGCCAAGACGAAGTGGAAGTGGCGCCGCGATCTTTGTTAGTGACAGATAGTGAAGTTTAATTAGAAGCTCAGCGAACGGGGATCTCGTGCGATAAAACGTTCCCTGTAGTGTGAGACCTATTGGATTGTGGAGGTTACAAATTGATAGATTTTTTTAAATGTAATCCCGTATGGGTGGCTGAATCGGAGGGGACAAAGCGCATGCTCCGACCAGCCAATATCACCTCCGAGAAGGTAGGTGCCATACCGGAGACTTACCTGGATTGCTGGCTATACTGGACTAGGAGAGAACACAGCCAAGGCTGCTATGCGGCCTTCTTACATATAGTACGGTGGTACAACCCAGTCGGCTAAAATTTGAGCCTACCACCTAGTAAGAGGCAAGGGAAGGGACCTACAGTTTTACACCGCTTCCGAACGGTGAAGCAGCAGCAGATGTAGTTATGCACGTAAATTTTTTCGTTACCGGCGTACCGTGTGGGGCCGGTACTTAAAAAGAATAGCCCCACTGCATCTCTCCCCGTGCATGTCGTAAGAGGCGACTAAGGGACAAGGACAAGATACTGCGCTAAAGGGCGACAGGCTAGCCACTTCTCACCTTGGCGCAGTCCTTCCACCTAGTCATGCAGCAGGTGGGTTCTTCGTGTCTTACTTGCTGCTTGATAGTTGTCTTGTCCGTATACTGTGCTAAACGTGGTGGTCGGTGTTGTGCTGTAATTTACCAGAGTCCTTATAGCACAACACCGATTACTCTGCTTACCCTTGATTGTCGGGATACGGCGTGCGTTATGTATGTATGTATGTATGTATTTTTTCTTTAGAAAAAACTCATTGGTACACGCCGACCGGATTCGAACCTCGGACCTCTCGCATGAGAAGCCGATGTCCAAACCACTCGGCCACCCGCGAGTGATTTGGGCATCTTTTTATTGAGATACTTTTTATTGCTGCATTTTACACATTTTACAATAAACATTCTCAACAAAACTGTTATGGTCCCATTTCTTCTTACCTTACTAGGTGGTAGAGTTCACCCGGTTCGCATTTGTACCACTGCACTAAACGAACGGTCGATCAAAGCGGCTATGTAACTAGTTGGTATATTCCGTTCAGTCTAGTTCAGCGTAGACGGCTCGACCACCAGGGTAAACATTCTAGTTCACCAACCCAAGTGGGCTGATAAAACGGGCGTAGTAGGTGACCATGCTGAATAGCGAAATTTTACGCGAGCGAATTCAGGGGCGAAAGCGAGCATATAAATATTACTTAGTTTGTACCTGTAACCTTCGCTGCCACTTAAAATTTACCTCGCAGCCCATAAATTTATCTCGTCCTTTTCCAAATTTAGGTCTCCTGTTTCTAGCAACTTAATTAACTGGTTACTTTTTAATTTTCCTCTTGCATTGCTACTTTAATCTAAAGAAAATTCTTTCTTAGTTTCATTAATTAGTTATAGTGTAAAACCATCTTCATACCATGATAGAACAGACAATTTGCTATGCAACATTTAAACATTTTAGCCGGATAAGTCTGATTTTATTTAACATCACCCCCTTTCCTATTTTTATTTTAATCCGGTTTTATTAGGAAAGAATGGACTAATATTATGCACTGTGCTCTAGAGACTCATAAACGTAATAATAATAATGACGACAAATTAAAAACCGCCGAAAATTTATCATTAGTCCTGCTAATGAACTAACTTTTCTTGGGGTAATATTTAATAAAAGTTTTACTTGGAAACCAGACATTAACTCTCTAGCTGGTAGCGGAACTCAGCTTGAGTTCCGCTTGTTATGATATCAAAAAATTTAAGAACCAAGCGGAACTCATGCTGCAAGGACGGTTTAACATTGCCTATTTTGAGAGCATCATGTCACATGGCGTTATTTTTGGGGAATTTAGCATATTCAAATTAGAAATTTGTATTAAAGAAGAGAGCCATATGGTACATCTTAAATATTAAAACTAGAAATACTTGTAGAACAGCATTCGCGGGGATGGGAGTCATGACTTTGACAAGTGCATATGTGCACCAGAAAATATGCTATGCCATAAATTAATTAAATATCCTGATCCGTATCCTTTAGATACGCGGCTTCCAAGTGCTGGAACAATATTCCACCACCAATACAGTTAATAAGGTCTGATTTCAATTTTAAAAATAAACTTAAATTGCACTTACAGGCAGTATATTTATTTTATCTTACGTTTTATTTACCTATTTTGTTTTCTTTCTGTTTTTTTTTGTTCTCAATATAACACACACTCGTCACTTTCTTCCTTTCTTTCTTTTTTTTTCTTTTCCCTTTTTTATGTATTTTTTGGTTTCGTTCTTTTTGCGTTTTTTAAACTAGTTTCTTTATTAGTAAGTAGTTAGTCGAAATTATGTGAACTTGTTAGGGTTAGGCTTAAAATCAGCGTTCTTATGGTTCGCCGTAGGAATAAGAGCTGTGCCGCATCATTTTTGCGAACAATGTGTTGTTTTTCTCTGTAATGTTCTTTTTTGTTATAAGTATTTCATTATTTTTGTTTTTAATGTATTTTTTTTTCTTTTATGTTTCTGTTTTATTTTTGATTGCAAAAGTGTTGAATTTGAATTTGAATTTGAAATAATTTATGATATAAGAATAACTAGATTTTATTATAAAATTAACGGATTTGCTCACGGTTGTCTCCGAGGTATGTGCCTTGACGTTTCGGGTGAAACCCATCTTCATGAGAGTGCTAGCCGCACTTTTAAATTCAATGACAAAGTCTTTGATGTTATGCTTTTACTCCAATTTAATGAATATCTTACCTTACAATGTTTTGTAATTATTTATAAGAAAACAGAGCTTGCACTACCATTCTCCTATGTTACGACCGCTCAATTGATGGTTACGTTGCTCCAGTTTTATGAGGCGGATGTTGCTTCACAATGGGAAATAAGAAAAATTAAATCGTGAAATTGATTATGTAACTATTTATTTGTAATAGTAAGCAATGAGGATTACAGGGGAATAATAATAACTTACATATCTGTAGGAAATGTCACAAATAGACTAAGGACTGAGCGGGATGACACTCGCCATTCCCACATTGTATGCGATGCTAATCCTCTGTTTGAGATATATCTTAATCAGTATTGTGAAATTGGTTTGAAGTATCAAACAAAGTACTATCTTCGTTTGCTATCCCAAATCGAATTATCTACGCCATGTGTCGACCTGAAATATAGTATAGGGATAGCTGACATCCCTACTTAGCTAGCAGGAATACCTATTAAAAATGTATGTTTTATTTTTTTGTTGCCCGAAAGGCACGCGATGTGGGGCGCGATAAAAATGGAGTTGTTTTATTCACAAATCGAACGATAGAAACTCTCCCCAACGATAGAAACACGGTAACTGCCCAACTACTTCAACTGTGAGTATTCCAATCATGGAAACTAATATCGAAACGGCATTGCATACATAGAATATTAAAAAAACCGGCCAAGTGCGAGTCGGGCGCGCGCACAGAGGTTTCCGTACCACAAAAAAAAAGACCCGTTTCTTGTATGGGAACCCCTAAATTTTTTACTTTTTCTGTTTTTTTATAATCTTTTGTTAAATCCGTCATAATAAAACATATTCTGTGAAAAATTCAACCTGCTACCCCATTACGCTTCCAAAGATACAGCCAGCAGTAGGACAGGCAGACGAGACAGGCGGACAGATAGACAGCCAGACAGACAGACAGACGGCGTAGGCTTAGTAGGGCTTTTGTATGGAATATGGAAAGCTAAAAACCATTTGTTCGGCATCCAATCCGTAAGGAGCAAACAGAACGTTAGACATTTTGACTGTAAACTATAAATTCCTTTCACCTCTTATACGGGTCGACGCCACTTCAAGCTATATATTTCTATATTATTTTAATATATGCCAAGTGAACTCGAGGCACCATCACGCCATTAATCCATTAGCTTATAGCCAGGACTGGCTCTAATTATATACGACGGGTTGTCAACATGCTTGATTTGTTACTGGAACAGTTCTCGTAGGTGCTTGTCTTGTACTGGAGGTCTCTCTCTCTCTCTCTCTCTCTCTCTCTCTCTCTCTCTCTCTCTCTCTCTCTCTCTCTCTCTCTCTCTCTCTCTCTCTCTCTCTCTCTCTCTTTTTAATTTTATGTTTTTTCCTCGGTTTTCTCTTCCTTCAACTTGCACTAACTGTACATTTTTAAGACATAAAAAAGTGTAAGATTCAATATGGAATCGTTCGAGTTGGCAGAATGCAGGACCTTGCGTCACATCATAATACAAGACGAAGTTCGAGATTTTGAGATATTTTTTTTATGTAATCCTGTATGGTTGGCTGAGTCGGAGGGGCCAAAGCGCATGCTCCGACCAGCCAACATCACCTCCGAGAAAGTATCAAATCAAATCAAAAAACGTTTATTGCACATAATTGTTGTACAGAAGGTAGCACTTAAAGCCTATGGCATTTTCCACCAGCCTACCCTTATTTACATATAGAACCAGGGTAGGTGCAACAAGACAAGGTAAACAAAAAAAAGTCTTATAAAATAGAAAATAGAAGGACAAATAGTATATATCTATATATATAATGCATATAATACACATATATTATTCATAATAAATAATAAACATATATAAACATATACAAAATAAAACTCAGACATTACACAACACATTATGAATTTGCTCAGAAGTAGGTACCATACCGGAGACTTCCCTGGATTGCTGGCTATACTGGACTAGAGGAGAACACAACCGAGGCTGCTATGCGGCCATCTTACATCCAGTACGGTGTTACCAACCCAGTCGGCTACAATTTGAGCCTACCACCTAGTAAGGGGCAAGGGAAGGGACCTACAGTTTTACACCGGTTTCGAACAGTGAAGCAGCAGGTGTAGGTATGCACGTAAATTTTTTCATCAGAAAAAACTCATTGGTACACGCCGACCGGACTCGAACCGCGGATCTCTCGCATGAGAAGCCGGTGCCCAAACCACTCGGCCACCCGCTGCTCAACTGCTCAAGAATACAAGTCATCGACCCGGAGGCGAAATTGGTCACGCGTTAGCCGCTCGTTCAGAGCTCTAGGTTCGAATCCGAATCGGATTTGCATCTACATACATGCTGAGTATACTAACTTACAAAAACTATTTAAAAAAATATAAAAACCGCCTTCAAAAATGTATGAAATAAAAAAATAAAAATCGAACCCTAGAGTTGAAGGCGGTCGGTTATTTTTGCTTGCTTTAGCACCACCGCCTTCAACTCTAGGGTTCGATTTTTATTTTTTTATTTCATACATTTTTGAAGGCGGTTTTTATATTTTTTTAAATAGTTTTTTATTTCACAGTTTTTTTAGTAATTTTTATTTGCTATTAATGACGCTCGCTTTCCAATCCGATCTTGACCAAAAAAAAATGGGACCACCTTGGAGCTAGACTGAACCGAACACAAAAAGAATCATCGAAATCGGTTCACAATTGGGGAAGATATTGCTGAACATACATAAAAAAAAATACATACAGCCGAACATAGAACCTCCTCCTTTTTTGAAGTCGGTTAAAAATAAACTATATGAAAGTAAATTTATACCGCATGTCCTACCCAATACATTCCGGCAGAAAAAATTACCTTAGGTGTGACACATTATACCTTCAATACAAAGGGAAGCCTTCTATACGAATGTATGTAATACAAAGTGATCAGCGAAGCTTGAACCTCGGAGTTGTCTCAAAATTGGACACTAGAGGAAAACACGGCTACCATTTCTTTCTGTGTTCCTGTTTGCTTGCTTTCCGGGCTTTTGCTACGCTGAAACTGCACAACGAAGTATGAGCGAGCGGGTTATTTTCGGTCAGTTTTTCAAAAGACACGTGAAATGTATAATCGCTTGGAAAAGTGCTAGGTCGCTTTGTGATCATTCTTTTCTTTTAGCATTGTTTGAAAAATATTCATATTACATAGGTCTCTTAAAAACCTCGAAATAAAAGTTCCCCTTTCCACCTCCGCACCACGCACACTAGGCAGGGATTGCATTCCTACACGCTGGACTTACCACGTATGTGTACCGATCGGTTCTGCAGATATTTCCTCTATAGAACTGGTAAACTCTAGAACGCTTTCCTTGCTCATATATTTCCCCCCAGGTACAGTCTCGGTTCCTTCAAGTGGGCCATGAATGGGCATCTATCAGGTCGGCATGGTATTCGCAACCCGCGCATACGACCGTCTGTTCATCATGCCCATGTAATAATGAATCGACCAGCTATACAGGGCGACTGGAAATTCGATCTATTCATTGAAAGGGTTATACTATATAGATGTTATTTGGAACAATTTAATCCCCATCAACTGGATTTTGATTACATGAAAAACATTTTTTTAAACAAAAATTTACATAAAAATAAAAAACAATCATTTGTGCAAAATTTTGGGCCGATATTTTTTTTTTAATAATTGGTAGCTTACCAGCTTTCAGAAAAATATCAATGGAGTGCCCAAAAATAAGGATACTTTTTACAACTTTTTTTCGATTACAAGTCAGAAATTAAAAAAAAATCTTAAACCCCCGATATCTCGGAAACCGCACATTTCCGACCTCCAGTTGATGGGACTTAAATTGTTTCAAATAACCTCTAGTATCTATCTAACTCCTTTCAAGGAATAGATCGAATTTCCAGTCACCCTGTATACGTTCATACTCCCAACATGATCAGTAAAAGCCCAAAGTCATAACGGTGGATTTCATGCAAAAACGTAATACCATTTTTATGTGTTACGCGTGAATATAAAAGTGATGAGGGTTGAAAAGTTTTCGTCGTATTTATTTTAATATTCTGTCAACGGGAGAATGGCGGAAGAGCGTTTCTGCTGTGCGGTCGCCTTGTGAAAATGTTACATAATTCGATGGAACCATTTCGTTCTCGTTACGTTACTTTGTCAGCCTCGATAGCTCAGTGGTGCAGACAGTCAACTGTCGCTATTGATGATTAAGCAACGCTGGGCCGGTCATTACTCGGATGGGTGACCGCTCGACCGTTGGAGGCTGACCGTGTTTCGGATTCCACGTAAAACTGTAGGTCCCTTGCCTTCTTACCTTACTAGGTGGTGTGGTGGGGTTCAATCCGCCCGGGTTGGTATCACCGCACTGAATTAAACGTCGGTCGAAACGGCTATGTAAATAGTTTGTGTTTCCGTCCAGTTCAGTGTAGCCGGCACGACCGAATGGAAGCACTGACATGGCACCTAATTCAACCGGTGTTATGGGCTGTCATCATGGATGTTGTAGGTGATGTAGCCAACCGTGTCAGCTTCCATAAAAAAAAAGTCTATAAATGTCAATCATTTATTGAAGAGTGCCTAAATGTAAATATGACAAGGTTCTTCAAGCAAATGTTTACTTTAGGCATAACCTTCAATATAAGCGGTAATATAAACGAGAATACACACACACCGCGCTGCCAAACATCGCTTACTCGGTATCAAGGTAAGATTTACGCACAGTTTATCTTCCACGCGTTGGGTTAAATTATACTTACATACCCCACGCTGTATCCCGACAACCGGGGTAAGCAGAGTAATCGGTGTTGTGCTGCAAGTACTCTTGTAAATTACAGCACAACACCGACCACCACATTTAGCAAAGTATTAGGACAAGAAAACTATCAAGCAGCAAGTAAGGCACGAAGACCCACCTGCTACACGTATTCTCGGTAACTACACGACTCGGTGGAAGGAACGTTTCAAGGAGAAATAGGTGTTATTATGGGTGATATCTTAATAAATAATAATAAAAAAAGTAAAACATTAAGGGTGGTCCCCATACAAGAAAGGTTTTTTTTTTTCAAAGTTTTCTTTATTTTTGCTCTATAATGAACATTCAGGCGTTAATCTTGCGGTGATATCGGTATGCACCGGTAAACAGTGCGCAAACTCTATAACATTAAAAGAGTATACTTAACAACAAATAATTAAAACTGGCCAATTAGGTATACGTGGTGGTACGGAAACCTCGATGCGCGAGTCAGACTCGCACTTGGCAGGTTTTTTTATAGCCTAATGTTGTATAACCCTAATCATCTAGATATATGTACGATTATATTGAAGAAAAAAAAAAGTTTTAAAAAACATAAAACCGACTTCCTAAAAAAAGTAAAACTAAAAAACTATTTAAAATAAAAATATAAAAACCGCCTTCAAAAATATATGAAATAAAAACCTAAAAAAAAAAACGAACCCTAGAGTTGAAGGCGGTGCTAAAAAGGCTACACAAATCACAAAGGATATTATCATCCGCTCATGTTTTCTTTCATGCATCATTTTTGCTTGCTTTAGCACCGCCTTCAACTCTAGGGTTCGTTTTTTTTTTTAGGTTTTTATTTCATATATTTTTGAAGGCGGTTTTTATATTTTTATTTTAAATAGTTTTTTAGTTTTACTTTTTTTAGGAAGTCGGTTTTATGTTTTTTAAAACTTTTTTTTTATTTCACAGTTTTTTTTAGTATTTTTTTGCTATTAATGTACTCGGCGGAATCGCTCGGCCTTCGGCCTCGCGATTCCGCCTCGCTTTCCAATCCGATCTTGACCCAATTAAAATAGGACCACGTCAGCTTCGATAGCTCAGTGGTGCAGACAGTCAACTGTCGCTATTGAATTTTAAGCAACGCTGGGTGCGGTCAGTACTTAGATGGGTGACCGCTGACCGTTGGAGGCTGACCAAGGTTCGGATTCCTCGTAAAACTGTAAGTCCCTTCCCTCGTAATCTTACTTGGTGGTAGGGTTTAACCTTCCCGGGTTGGTACCACCGCACTGAATTAAACGTCGGTCGAAACGGCTATGTAAATAGTTTGTGTTCTGTGTTAGTCTCTGTTTTCCGACCAGTTCAGTGTAGTCAGGACGATCAAAGGGGGAAGCACTGACATGGCACTGGTGTTATGGGCTGACATCACGGACGTTGTAGGTGATGTTGCAGAACTTAGTAGAATGGACAGACATAAACGTGTTACGGAAGCCTACTTTTATTATAAAATAACCGTCGGAGGACCTTGGTTGAAAATTGTAAAATTTAGTAGAACGGATAGACATGCATATGTTACGGAACCCTACATTCATTTTGCAGAACTTAGTAGAATGGACAGACATAAACGTGTTACGGAACCCTACTTAACAGTTGCACTCCGGGAGTGCCGGCAGATCCCGTGCCACTCTAACTTAACCCTTAACGCAATGACTTAAGGTTTCATTTTAAAAATGACGCTGACGCGATGTCGCGAGTTATACATTTTTACCCACCTAAAAAAGTGCCAAGAGCCGCTAAAGAAGTTTTCACTTCAAAAACCTCAGGGTTATCCCCTTTCAAATAAAAAAAAAAAGAATTTTCAAAATCGGCCCACAATTGACGGAGTAATCGCGTAACAAACATCCAAAAAAAGAAAACATACCGTCGAATTGAGAATCTTTTAGGTCTAAAGTAAATTTCTCGTGAAGACAAATGCAACGAGCCCAAACACGATGGGTTTATCATGTGTAGTTTAGGAGTTCCTATGGCCACCTTCTGTCTCCATCATCAAACCAGCTCGATGGTACTCGGTACAGTAGGTACTGGCCAGGTACCATAATAAATTAAGCGCCGGTCGGAAAAGATAAAAAAATTTCAAATTTAGAATATTCATGAAACAAGGGTCCGAATATGTATCACTAGTATATCGATTCATGTATTTCAACAGGACAGAGAAAATTTCAAAATATTAGGTATTTAATACTTTTTAGTTTTTTTTTTTTGTTTTTTGGAAATCGGTTTAATATTTTTTAAAACAGTTTTTATTTCATTCTTTTTAGTAATATTACATAAAAAAGAATAATCGAAATCGAATAATCGAAATCGATTGAAGTGGTACAGAATTATTCGCCATATGTGTCAGACTGCAAATTGCTGAATAAGTCCACATCACAAATGTTTTGCTGAAGGTAACCACACACCATACTAATTTATCAAACTGAAAATTGCCGAAAACGACCACATCACAAGTTTTGCTGAAGGTAACCACACACCATAGTATTATGCTGATTTTTCGAAAACCACTGAACCAATTTCGATAAAATTGAAATGGGACCACCTCGGAAGTATGACCTAACTAACAAAAAAAGAATTTTCTAAATCGGCCCTCAATTGACGGAGAAATCGTGTTACAAACATACAAAAAAATAAAAAAAAAAAAAAAAATAAAAAAAAAAAAAAACATACAGACGAATTGAGAACCTCCTCCTTTTTTGGAAGTCGGTTAAAAATATTAGGTACATGTTAATTTTTAGAACCGTTCTCGAATTATAAGCGAACTTAAAAATAGAACGAACGCGGACGATGCATCTTTGGTGCATTTTATACGTGGTCGTAAAATCTATCTGTCTATCACTTATTGATCCAGCGACGAGACGGTGAGAGTGTATTCACGTATGTTCCCACAATGTTCCCAAGACAATTCGACAGTTTTCACACAGTCAGGACTTCAGGACTCACGACTAACGCAGGACAGACGCGACGCTTCAATACCGGATCGGATCGCACCGCAATACATACAATGAGGGGCGACAGCGACGGCAATTTTCGAACATTTAATATCATATGAAAATATATTATTGTACACCAGTTTAAAAAAGTTCTCAAAAAGCCAGTTTAACTAGCCTTAGGGATGTGAGAGAGGTACATGGGGGAGGACAATGCATGCGTAGAAACGATAGTATAGATAGTAACTGTAATAGTAATAATGATAAAGCATTAATAAAATATTATTTTATTCGATTGTACATATTCGTTTTTAATTGTATCATTGAGTGGCTCACTCAATCATATCGCTTGGAGTTTCCACCGACTTTCTGGCACATATAGGCATGATTAAAGGATATTTCCCACCGCGAGCAAAGCCCCGGGAACAGCTATGTATCTATCTCTCTCCGTTTTAGGGTTCCGTAACCAGTGCCACCCTTTTAAATCGGTCAGGTGTCTGTCCGTCCGCCTTACCGCCTGTCTGTCTGTATGTCACACGCTATTTCCGAGCTTATTACTCCGGAATGTAATGCTCAATGAATCTTAAAATATATAAAGAGTACAATTTAATATTTACAGCGTAAAGCCGTTTTGAAGTGTACATTTTTTTATTGATAGCGCGACATGTTGCATCGTTTCACCAACAAATAGGTGTATAACGATGCCCATGGACATTCTGTGATTCAGGCACATTTATCTTAAAAGTATTTGTCATGCATTTTTATTATGTAAAAAGCACCTTTAATCCTCCTTATCCTTACCTATAATAAAATCCAACGTCTGCTTTCTGTCTGTCTGAGTGTCTGTCTGTCCGCTTATAACTCGAAAACCACTGAACCGATTTTAATAAAAAAAAATATACGGATAGCTTGATTCTTCCCATCAACTATAGGCTACTTACTATCACGCTAAATGGCTTATGAGGTTAGCAGTGAAGTGAAATATGAGAGCGGGCGGAGCCGCGGGCACAGCTTGTGTAAGTATATGTACCAGATAAATAAACACTTTTTGATAGATTTTGATTTTTTTTTTAATTGAAATTTGCCCACGCCCAGTCCCTTCAAGATGAAAGATGTTGAAACAATAATTAAGTAGTAGTTGTTGTAAACATTGTTTTCTTCTGACCGTACCGCATGTCAGAAACGTCACATTCCGATCACGTGCGCGCTCTACGTCCGCGACACGGTGGGAGGGGTGGGGGAGGGTCGACAGCTCGGGGAGAGGGGGGGGGAGGTTATATGACTTGTACCAGCAGCTCTTATGGTGGAGAATACGTTTAGAACCTCGTCACAGTACCTTGCTTTGTAAATACAATGTGCCAACCCTGACTTAGACGAGACGGAAGTCAACTTCCTTCATACAAAATCGTATTTCGGCATTTATGTTTTCTAGCCCCCTAAACGTTATCAGATTTTTTTTCTTTTCTTAAGGACTGTCCAATCTACGTTCCTGTCTTTTTTGTTTACATGAAATATACCTACAACACACCGGAGCTAGAAATTTGTATTTCGACCGAAAAAATTAGATTTTTTTTTTTTTTTATGTCATGAAGTTCATTATGCTTTATTGAGTCATCGATTTAGATATTAAAAAAATAAAACGACATGACATAGATTCGACTGTCCATAATGCAACAAAAAATTAATTGAAGGACAAGATGGCGCCGTGCTAAAGGGCGACAGTCTAGCCATCTCTCACCTTGAAGCGGTCCTTCCACCGAGTCATGCAGCAGGTGGGTCTTCGTGCCTTACTTGCTGCTTAATAGTTACATATCTTGTCCTATTACTTTGCTAAACGTGGTGATCGGGGTTGTGCACAAAACCGATTAAGTACTCTGATTACCCCGACTATCGGGATACAGCGTGTGATAATATGTATGTATCCTCTTAACTTAGAGTCAGGTGCACCATCGGTGAAATGCTGCCATTAGAATGCTAACCTGGCTTAAAGTTAAGTCTGGGTGTTAGGTCATTTAACTTTTTAAGAGGCATTTAAGAAAAATTTAATTGACATCTACCATGGAGAGTGAATGAATAGTGTCAGCTAACAGATTGTTTTAGGGACTATTATCTTAGTCTTAGTCTTCTTAACGCTAAAAGATAGAGGTGAAACTAAGTTATTGATCATTGCGTATTATAGAATGCTGCCAGCGCATAGAAATTTATGATTTGATGAAAATTAAAGCACTTTCAGAGTTATTTTGCCTTGGTGCAAGTCGTGGTTTCACTTATCGAGTTACTGATATAAGCTGTCGTTAGTTAACGGATCTTTAGATATATTAAAGTCTGTGTTGGTGCAAATCGGCCCTAAGTTAGTAAAGTAATTTAGTAAAGGATAGCAGCGCGCAGTTGCATCTGACACACTCCACATTCACACCACTTCTCGCGAAACCACGCTCTGTGTGGTGCCGAAATAAATAAAACAGCGTCAAAGGGGACAAAAAGATTGTCGTCGATTTAATTGATACACCCTTTGAAGACTCTTTGTTCTATGAACCAGGAAATGGCACTCGAAAAAGCTCTATCACAATCGGTTTAAGCAGAGCCCCGACGACACTTTCTCACCAACAGAGTAGTAGAATCTTGGAACAGTCTACCCAGTGAAGTTGTAAATGCTGTCTCCGTTAATAATTTTAAAAACAAACTGGACTCAAATAAACAGGAATCAAATAAAAAATATATAAATAAATAAATAAATACAAAATCTAATATATTTATATAATATTAAGTATTAACTAAATAAATATAGTGATATAGGCGCATCAGCTAATAGCTGTTAGCCTATTAAAATAATATAAAAAAACACACTAGCCAGAGTAAAAGGGGTAGTGTGCAAACATATAGCCTACCTGCACTATAGGCACTCCATTACCCCGTTTGCCACAGTCTGCGATTTGTTTGCCGACGTTACGGAATGAGATGTCAAGATGAAGGGAGCCATCCTTTGAATACACGTCCATAGAATAGGGCGAATTCTCCAGAGCCACGTAATAGTTTGGCGTACTGCCACCGCACGTATTTATGTAAATGCTGATGACGTTGAATGAAATTTTTTTTCGGAATGGCCCGGAAATTATGCAAGGGAGCAAAACAAAATTTGCCGTTATGAATGTCGGATGTATCACACGGAAAAGCGTGCAGGCGTCTAAATCGTTCGTGTTTGCTTGTCTAGAAAAATGCAAACGATTTTGTTGTGATTTTTAGAATTCTGTGCGTGGAACCAGGAAGATTATTAGACTAGTACCGTGTGGGGCCGGTACTGTACCTTGTGGGGCCAGTACTTTAAAATAATGGCCCCACTGCATCTCTCCCCGTGTACGTCGTAAAAGGCGACTAAGGGATATGACTCCCTTCTTACATTACTAGGTGGTAGGGTTTGCCCGGGGGTCGCCCGGGATGGTACCACCGCACTGAATGAAACATCGGTAGAAACGGCTATGCAAAATAGTTTGTGTTTTCCGTCCAGTTCAGCGTAACCGGCACGACCGAAGGGAAGCACTGACATGGCACCTAGTTCACCTGATGTTATAGGCTGACATCACGGATGTTGTAGGTGATGTAGCCAACCGTGTCAGTATCCATTAAAAAAAAAGACTCGTCATCTGAAACTGCCTTCTTTATTTTTTTTATTGCACCCGAACTTGGTCGCTGTGCTTAATGTCGGAGTCTCAGGCATAGCCAATTTAGCCCCGAGAAAGTGCCAGTGCGGGTTGTAGGCGAACTAAGGACGTTTGGGAATGGCTACTAACCCGCGATTAAAAGATCCGTGGATTGTAGAAGTAAGCGAAGATATTCCCCGGAAGCCCATTTCACAGCTTTGCAGTACGACACAAGAACCATTCAGAGAATCGTGCCGTTAGAAGAATTTCTGTTGACTACGAAGGGGTGTTCCGCGAGAGTATGGCGGGTTTGACGAATGCGAACAGGAGGAGGAGGGATGAGAGAGGCGAGTTCTTGGAGCAGCAGCTTGTAATACGGCTGAAATTGAGGCTTAACCGAAATTCCTTCTCTTCTCTTCTGTACTATTACATTGAAAGTATAATGTAGGTCCCTTCCCGTACCTTATTGGGTTTAACTCGTCCGTATTGGTTTTTTTTTTATGGAAACTGACACGGTTGGCTACATCACATACAACATCCGTGATGTCAGCCCATAACACCGGGTGAACTTGGTGCCACGCCAGTGCTTCCCCTCGGTGGTGCCGGCTACACTGAACTGGACGGAAAACAGAAAGTATTTACATAGCCGTTTCGACCGACCTTTCATTCAGTGTAGTGGTACCAACCTGGGTGGGATAAACCCTACCACCTAGTAAGGTAAGAAGGGAAGGGACCTACAGTTTTAAGTGGAATCCGAACCACGGTCAGCCTCCAACGGTCGAGCGGGCACCCATCCAAGCACTGACCGCGCTCAGGGTTGCTTTACAACAGTCGACGGACCGCACCACTGAGCTACCGAGGCTGACAAAAACGATGTCTTGGGCTCACCCGGTGTTATGGGCTGACATCACGGATGTTGTAGGTGATGTAGCCAATCGTGTCAGAACGCGAAATTTCAAGTAAATCTCCTCAATTTTCTCAACAATACACAACTGCGATAACATCCATGTACCTGGCGTAGTTCCGCGGAGCCGCGTCCCGGTGCGATATGGTTCGTACTTCCGGTACTTTATCTTATTATTCAATAATACGCTTTTTCGCCACTATTTTGGGGAATATAGCGGCGATGCGAGCGTATGGAAGTTTCGCGAATGGGCTAACGGCTTTCGTGGTTTTGTATTTTTATGTGAGACTGTTGTGTACCTACTGCATTCATTCGTCCGTTAGTTTATCATAAATTATGATCAAATACCAATATTAATATGCAGGGTGTTGTTAACGGCCACTACATAAAATTTAGGAAATGATTATTGAGATCAATAGTAACAAAAAATTCATATAACTTTTTTCTGAATTCCCTTTAAATAAAAAAAAATACAGTTTTCATATAAACTAATTGATTAATTTCGTGTAAAAAGGATCTAATATTCCGCACGAGCGTGTGAATGAAAGGCGCGCGGTGAGTGAGCGAGCAGGAACGAGTGCGTGGAGTGCGAAGATGCGAGGCGGCGCGGAGCGGGCAGCGCGGCGTGAGTTATTCGACCCCGACCATTCCCGCGCCAGCGCCCTCACCAAGCGCGCGTCAAATTACACTTGACGAAAACATAAATTTCAAAAATTAATATCTCGAAAACTATACACTTTAGAGAAAAACTTTTATACTTTTTTGGCTCGGAAAAACATGAGGACTGCGCTGCCGATTAATGTATTCACCGTTCCATTCTGTATAGAAATCGGTCACTTGGAGAAATACCTCGTAGCACAATAATCATTCCGAGATAAATATATGCCAGATTAAATTCCAGTAAACTGAATGAAAATCCATTCACCCGTTTTTAGGGTCCTTATCAGCGATGCTGGCAGATAACCATATAAATATGTCTGTGCTTCTTTTTGTCTGTCTGTCACACACGCTGTCCGAAGTGATTAGGCCGGATCGTAAAGCTTAATGTCTAATATCTAAAAAAAAAAATACATTTTAGTTCTTGAGGAATTATGTATAACTATTTTGAAGGGTATTGAGAAAACAGCATTCTGATGAGAATGCTGTTTTAGGAAAATGTATTAAAATAAATTCCTTGCAAATAAAAACGGATCATTTTATTACAGGCAGCATCGTGGTACTAAATATGAAGATCTCTGCCCCTCGCTTTGATATGAACAGGAAAAAAAAATGGCCAGCAAATCTTTATAAATTCACAAAAGTTTCCAAATTAATAAAGTTGTGAATTAAGTCAGCGATATCTCAAAAGGAACTTTTGTGAGTGAGCTCTTGAGTTGCCAAATTTTTGGAAGCGAGTTTCATAACATCTCGGGATTAAATGAGCATTCTCTCTTATTGCTTCTTGTTCGGTGTAGTGCTCATAACTGGATGGTCTTAGTTTAAATTGGGCGGAACAGGTAAAGCGTTGTTTTGTTGTAATTTTGAATGGATTTGTACCTAAAGTAGATAAGATTTTAAATTCAAATTCTTTTATTGTAATGTTTTTTTACATATCAGGTAATAGAATGAAATTAAATAATTTTTAAGGGCCTTTAACAATCATTTGTGAATATCAGCCTAATAGCAGGCCTCACGCACTCTATGTACTTGCGCGCGCTAACTACCTACCGCCCGACGGGCGGTAGGTAGTTAGCGCGCACCTATTCGTCAGCGGCGCGAAGTATACATAGACGCTCGCCCACGCAACTGCGCGCAGCTGCAAAGCAATAATCACTTTACACTCGATCGTTAAGGTACATTTTCGCACGCAGCGATTGGCGACGTGAAGCAGTAGGCTATTAAAGCCCGAAGGTAGGAACATTTTCTATGGAGTGATTTATCTGTTACGAAGTAACTATTAAGTAATCTGTGCTAATAGTACTTATCTTCTCCACCCCTTAGAGCCCAGATACCCTATAAACTACTAAATCCCTCTCATTTGGGGTTACCAACAGTCTATGTATACAAAGAACTTTAGTCTGTCCAGCCCAAAGATTTTCGAAGGAGAGAATATGTGCCGTGAACACCCACTCGTATCGGAACCGCTGTCGCCAGTTTCCGATCGCACACAATCACAATTCACACACACGAACGTACGTACACATTCGCGTCAGCGATTTTTGGCCAATCCGAAGGATTGCATCCACGTGCGCTCACGCACACATCGATAGTTAATATGGGAATATCTGCCCATATTACGGTGTCGCGGACACGTCTCCTTCACATATCTACTCTCCTTCCAAAATTTGTGGCTGGACCTAAGTGACGTCTGCAAATTTACTTCGTAATTCCTCGTTTTGACTCCATCAGCAATTAGTGTATGTCATCCTCCTTGTTGCCCCAATCACAATTTGGAGATCTCTTTTTTGCCAGGAATGATGAATGAAATTATGTTTATTATTTTTCATAAGTAGATTTACAATTACAATTCTTAGATCTAACAAATACACAATATTACATAGGGTCTGGGCGCGGAGTATGTTGCTGAGCCGAGAACGAGCTTTCAGCCCAGCCTCCAGAGTGTTATTTTAAATTAAGGTATATTGCTTTGCAAACAGTGAAGCAAGGCAGTCGACGACCCATTGGGTTCCTGTAACCGTGGTATGCCAAAATATGCCCGTATCTCGGCTATTCCTGACTCCCGAGTCGCCACAGAGCAATGAACCGCCGCGTCGCGCCGATATTCGAAGAATGAATACGGAAGCTCCCGAGAAAGTAAGTGAATGCTGCTAAGATGCTGCTCCAGGACAGGAATGGAGTAGGGAGCTAAGTCAGCGGTAGAATACAGCAAATGATTCGGATCCTCTATCCAGGGAGTGAGCGTAGCGCGGCGGCCTATCCTCACTTTGCCACGGGCAATTGACTGTACTGGGTGTGGGGATGGGCATAATAGATGGATACTATGTTTATAGCCCGGTTTTTTGAGCCGAAACCGTGAAGGAATTAGAAGAATGGCAAACTGGCAATGATATGATCATTTAAATGTTACCATAATACCCTATATAATACTAGCTTTTGCCCGCGGCTTCGCACGCGTGAAATTCGTATTTAAAAAGAAGAAAGTAAATAAGCCCGCTACCGTACCTTTATTTCGCCCTCTCTCTCTCTATTTAGCTCTCTATCTTAGAGTAACCGGAACTGAATTTTATTTAACCTATCCTGTCTCTCGTATAGTAAAATGTGCTTGTACTAAGTTTAATCGAATTCGGGTGATCGGTTCAAGAGTTATGGGGGAACATACATACATACAGAAAATATTTCTAAAAATCATCAATTTAGTCATACATAGACTCTACAAACGCAGTATTTCATGAAACAAAGTAACTTACTCCATGGCCATCCCTTACAGATTTATTATTAGTATAGATTTTATTTTATGTAGATATTCATAATAAAAAAAAAATATAACAACGAGGAGAACAGGCACCGAGGCTGACATGTGGCCATCTTACGTCCAGTACAGTGGTATCAATCAATGTTTCTTGGGCCAAGAAAGAATTTTCTATTCTATTCTATCTTCTCGGATGTGATATTGGCTGGTCGGAGCAAGTTCTCTGACTCAGCCACTCATACTGGATTAAATAAAAAAATCTGTCAAGTGCGAGTTTTACTCGCGCACGGAGGTTTCCGTATCTATCCGCTATTAATAATATCCGCCTATCTTTTGTCTTTCAACAATGCAATGTATAAAAGCCTGTGGCGCCATCTATTATTCAGTAGCGTGACTAATCGATTTTTCGCACGTTTGTTGTATGGGAGCCCCCCTTAATTTTTAACATTTTCTTTTTTATTATTATTTGTTGTTGTATCCGCCATAGTA
Source organism: Nematopogon swammerdamellus (assembly GCA_946902875.1). Lineage (NCBI taxonomy): Eukaryota > Metazoa > Arthropoda > Insecta > Lepidoptera > Adelidae > Nematopogon > Nematopogon swammerdamellus. The sequence continues at coordinate 5,078,094 of OX336351.1, forward strand.
ACACTTATTCTGTGAAAATTTCAACGGGCTACCTATTACGGTTCAAGAGATACAGCCCTCGGACAGACAGGCGGACGGATGGACGGACGGACGGACAGACAGACAGCGGAGGCTTAGTAATAGGCTTCCGTACGGGATACGGAAACCTAAACACTTCAAATCAATTTTTTTTTCAAAAATGTACTTAACGATCTTTCCTATGTATCCCCCTTCGTCCCGCTCCAAGCAACGACATTTCTTAGACAATTACCGCGTAACTGGTACTACCGCGCCCGGGCGGCGTCTCAGTAACGACAGCCTTCCTTCAGGCTGTCTCTACAGGGCGCTTCAGCAAACGACGTGTCCGTTGGGAGGATTAGGTTGGCTGTTCTCGTTATTTCGGACTAGCTTTCGCTTGTAGCTCCGCTCGCGTTAGTGTTTGGTGAGGCTGTAGGTTTATATAGGCTCTTATTATTTATAGCTTTGGCTCGCGGCTTCGCTTGCGTGAAATTATTTTTTTAAAAGAAGAAAATAGGTTTTTTTTTTATGGAAACTGACACGGTTGGCTACATCACCTACAACGTCCGTGATGTCAGCCCATAACACCGGGTGAACTAGGTGCCATGTCAGTGCTTCCCCCTTTGATCGTGCCGGCTACACTGAACTGGTCGGAAAACACAAACTATTTACATAGACGTTTAGACCGACGTTTCATTCAGTGTGGTGGTACCATCCCGGGCGGGTTAAACCCTACCACCAAGTAAGATTAGGAGGGAAGGGACCTACAGTTTTACGAGGATTCCGAACCTCGGTCAGCCTCCAACGGTCAGCGGTCACCCATCCAAGTACTGACCGCACCCAGCGTTGCTTAACATTCAATAGCGACAGTTGACTGTCTGCACCACTGAGCTATCGAGGCTGACAAATTAGTAAATTAGTATTCTTCTTTTAAAACCGCTACCGTACCTTTATTTCGGCGCGCGGAACAATTCGGTTTGTATGGGAGCCACATCTTAGAGTAACCGGAACTGAATTTTATTTAACCTATCCCGTGTCCCGTATAGTCAAATGCGCTTGTACTAATTTTCATAAAATTCGGATGATCGGTTAAAGAGTTATGGGGGAACATGCATACAGAAATTTTTTCGTCAATTTCGTTTAGTATCATACATATTGATTCTGCAAACTCAGTATCTGATAAAAAGTAAAGTAACTTACTCGATGACCATGCCTTACAGATTTATTATTAGTATTGATTATTTTATTGTAAATTCTCCACACTCAAATATTTTTCTCACCTTGGCACGGTACTTCCACCGAGTCAGTAGGTGGGTCTTCGTGTCTTACTTGCTGCTTGATCGATTGAATCTTGTTCGAATACTTTGCGAAACGTGGTAGTCGGTGTTGTGCTGTAATTTACCAGAGTTCTTGCAGCACAACACCGATTACTCTGCTTACCCCGATTTTCGGGATTCAGCGTGTGTACATAATATATAGAAGTCCAACCGTCTATGAAAATTATTCGTACAATCTCACCAGTGCATTGTAGCCGGCACAACCAAAGTTGAAGCACTGAAACTACACCGTAATTCACAATGGTGTTATCAAGGGCGTGGTCATATCAATGTAGCCAAGCAATCTCAAGTTCAATTTAAAATCAGTTTTCTCGCTTTAAAGACATACAGACAGTTTTAGCATTTTAAAATAACACAGAAGATGTCGCGCTGTATTGTTGGGAGTTGAGGTAAGTACGCTTAGAGCCTATTCATTTGGTAGGATCATGTACGGTAACCTTGTGGGCAGTAATTTAACGTTTAAGGGCCCGAGTCTCTTGGAAGTTCTAGGTTTTAATTAGGCAGTGTAGCCGCCAATGTAAGGCTGTTGTTTTAGTTGAGTCTAAGTATCATATTTTGGCGTTACAGAAAGCGAACTTATTTAAGAAAGCTATTTATTTCAGTCAACCTGGTTTACAGGTACAAGGACGCTGCGCTCTGTGGAACTAGCATCCGTTATTCCCTGCCACACGTTCTATCTCCGCATGACTCGTCACACGGTAAAAAAGGATTGCTCAAATTAAGAAAAAATATTTTCTTGGGTGTGTTGTCTAAATTCAAAACAATTTCATTTTATCTCTAGAATATTAACTTAAATTATGATTTTCTGTAGCCTTCATTTTAGACTACGATTTTGTCACTACATTATCTTCAATTAAAAAAACTACTTTTAATCTAAGAAAGGTATTACTTTTATTTAAAACTAAGTAATTTTATCCATTTAAAGTCCAATATAGTCTTGAAGCATCGTCATAGCATTTTTGCTACAACACAATCATACTCTTAGAAAAAAATACAAATAAAACTCTTACTTTGAGTTAGGAATCTTAATACAAAAAATAAAATTTTGAATTAAAAATATATAAGCTATCCAGTGAAAGCAATGCTCTCCTTGTATGTTGCCCATCACTTCAAGGCAATTCAAATACATTACTTCAATCAAGCGTGTTTTAGTCTGGTTTAACATATTTTTATAATCTTAGATCAAAATTGTCAACGTGTTCAGGACAACAACAACAACTTCAATGTCCAATGTCCCTGCAACTTAATTATTTTTTTAATTGTTTTAACTCGAGAGTGAGAATATTATTTAAAGAACATTTTTTTTTAAACTTTTCATTCGGTACCTATCTTCATTCAAGTTAGCCATGCTTACCTACAAAATAATATATTTTTATTGTTTTAAATGGAGCATGATTGTTTTGCTTAAAAAATTATTCGGCAAACTCAACTACTAATAATTTTACAGCAGAATCATCATCATGTTGAATCCATCCATTGTTCTCGATAGCGTGCGCCGCGCCGTGCGCCACCATTTACGATCTTGTCATCCACCCATTCCCGGCCATATAAAAGATATAAGTATAACATCATAATTTGGAATAAATAATGTTACATGAAGGAAAGATTTTTTTTAATAAATTTACATTATCCATACTTAATGTAAATATGTTTCTTTGTCATTTTAAGAGCCAAGGATTTTGTATTATGACAATAATGTATTTTTAAAACGATGCAATTCGGTAACTTATTTCAAGTTAGCAGTACTAATTTCAAAATACTAAATATTTTCATTGTTTTAAACGAAGCATGAGTGTTTTGATTTAACAAAAAGTCTTTCTCCGTGTTTTTGCATGATATAACGACTATTCAGCAAACCCAACTACTTCATTGCATAGAATCATCATCATCAGGCTGAGAACATCCAGTGCTGTATGTAAGCCTCTCTCGGGGTGCGCCACCCACCCACCACACACGATCTTCTCGTCATCCATCCAATCCCGGCCATATATAAAACATCCGGAAGTTTCCAAACATCCCAATTCAGTATCTCATTTCAAGCGGACTATGCTTAATGTAATTTTAGAATTTTGTTAAATCAAGACCAAAAATTTTATTTTAAGATAACCACGTATTTTAAAATAATGTAATTCCGTATCTTCATTGAAATTCGCTATGCTTATTGTAAAAAAATAAAAAAATAATTAGTTTTAAACGAAAAACGATTGTCTTGTTTTGAGAAAATTATTTTCTCATTTTAAGATAACCACGTATTTTTAAATGATGTAATTCCGTATCTTCATTGAAATTCGCTATGATTATTGTAAAAAAATAAAAAAATAATTAGTTTTAAACGGAACACGATTGTCTTGTTTTGAGAAAATTATTTTCTCCTTGTATAACGGCTTAACCGTGGCTTAACCAATCATAGCCAAGCCCTATATCGAAAAAATGCGTAAGTCTAAAAATTTACATTCCTATATAGAAATTAATGCGAACGCCATATGAATTTCTGTAATTTTAGAAATCATTATTTCAGATGTAGTAGCATTGCTTGCTTTCCATCTTCCCACACTTGCTTTCATGTTTGAATCAGTCGTGCGTGCGTGGTAGAGGAATGGACGGATGCGATGTATCCCTATAGTGGCCGGCCGGCACGGATCTTAACCCCTCTGCAGTTCGTACGTTGCGCGCGAGTAGTTCTGCGCAGTAGCAAAAAATAGGTCAGTTTGGCGGTGAGATACGAGGTGCGGGCCGAAGGGAAGAGTTCAACTTCTGCGTCGGTCATTAACATTATACTACTCACAATTCCGCCTTTTCTTATAAGTTTACTATCAATATTATAACCCATAGTGAATATTGAAAAATCGAAAGAATTGTGTTGAAAAAGATATTGTATAAAGTGCGAAAACCCCGGTGTAGTTTTAAGCCAGTGTATAGATTTCACTTCGGTCTGTGTAGTGTGCGTTTGCCTTTTTCAACCGGGCACGGCCCGCTCACGTCGAAAAGCTACGTCTTGAAGTTACTAAAGGTAAAAATAGTTATTCATAGTATAGATTTTATTGTATCACATCACTAATACATTAAACATGGCAACATTATTTTGCAAAGTGACATTAGCTTCTGTCAGTTTACTTCATCTGATTAAAAGTAGGATTCCTTCATCGCAGGAGAGTTTTGACGCAAAGGACAAACTGTACTATGGGAGTTTTCAACGAAACTTAACAAAAACGACATGCGCCGCCTCAAGATTAGGTTAAGTTAGGTTAGGTTAGGTTAGGTTAGGTTAGGTTAGGTTAGGTTAGGTTAGGTTGAAATGAAATGAAATGAAATGATTTATTTCGTCACACATAACAACACAAATAATTACAAATACAAATAAACATATAACATGTGACGAAAAGGGAGCCCACTCAGCTGACTCACTATCCGAGATAGCGAAGCTGATTTTCAGGGGCTCCCCAGGTTAGGTATTTGACCGTGGGGTCATCTGAAGAAGAGTCCACGAATTTTATTCGGTGAGAAAAGAAATACCAACCATTCGTAAACTTCTGGATGTACTAGAAAAACAAGGGAAAACACAAAATAACTGCTTGGAGAGCCAGATATTCGCAAGAAAAAACCATCCAAAACAATATGCCTATTGATCACGACTATCATAATACGTGTACAACTGAAATCACAGCGAAATCAAGTGATCATACTTATTGTAAACCAGGATTTGAATAAAAACAATTAGTTTTGAGTACCTACATACTCATTTTTCACATTGAAATTGCATCCTCTACTTATTTCGTTAACGTTTCGTGGACGTCTTGTGGCTGATAATAATTGTAGCAAAATAGCTATTCTAAAATATTCAACCACATATGACGTAAAATATCTTCACTTAGGGCCCGGCCACATCACCACGGCGCGGCGCCGTCACCGCCCTGGCGCGGTGCGACGGCGACGCCGCGCCGTGACAACACCGTAGTAGGTAGTACCTAGTAAAGTTCCGGTGCAATCGTGAATGCCGCCGTTTTATTTGATGTTACACTCTCGAACCGTTCCTCTACTAAGAATATCAATAAATCAGTATCAATATTGTTTGCACAAAGCAACATACGAACTGAACTGTTCAAGAATGAAACATCAAATAAAATGGGTACATTCACAAACCTGGCAACAATGAAACGACGGCAGCGCACCACTTTCACAGATAACTTGGTCGGTCTGTAATTTCGTTCCTTTAAAGAGCAATGGCGAGCTATAGTTGGCATTATTTGGCATCGTCTAGAAATAAAAAAATGTGATTAGGTTCTGTTAAAGCCTCTTAAAATTGGTGTATATTTTTTTTGCCGGACGAAGTCACAAAAACAAATTATTAAGGTTTCCATTTTTAGGTTATGTTTGACTGGGTCTCTTATTCTGTCCAGTCTATTCTCGATACCTTGCTATGTAGGTACTTACTTAGTAATAAGTAATTAGGTAAATTATTTATTTTTGCCGCGTTCTCTCGTGGTCATATTAGTTGCTTGCTTCTGGTTGCTAGTCAACTCGCATCTCAGCGCAGCGGTGGTAAGATATCTGGATCTACATCTGTGATACTCTAAGGTGCACTGGATCTACATCTGTGATGCTCTAAGGTGCAACAGTATATCTAAATAAATAATCTTTGTTTGAGTAATAGGTCACATTCATTTAGAAGTCAATAAAGCTTCTTATAGTAATAATATTTTTTACGTGGCTTTTATAAATCAAAGCAATTATTGCAATTATTAAGACAATTAAGACAATTATTCCAAGCAGATTTACTAATATCGTGTTTATGACGCTAACAATTTTATTTCGCCATTGCTCTCCCGAAATTTTATTAGTTCCATGACTTAGCCCTTTTCTCTCCGCACGCAGGAACGCGTTCGCTCGCCCCCCCCCCCCCCCCCCCCCCCCTCAACACACTCGCCTCATCGCCTGACGAGTGACGCCTCGCTCTTTCTGTCTGTGGTTCGTCATCGTGGGTGCGCGTGCGAGCGTTATTCAATAATTAATTGCGTCATCGGTTATTTCTGCTGTTTTACGGACACTGAATGAACGTGAATGAACGTGAAACGATGAGCGAATTCCTAACGACCCTACCTCAACTACTGCTGGAATGTGCCGCCCGACATCATCCAAAACTTCATAAGTAAGTACCTACCTACCTAACTTTCTAAGTCATTCTAACTGACTTTCCTCTGTAATGGATAGTTCGTAGCTAACTACATAGGTGTGTTATTTATTTGTGTATTTCTTGTTCTCCGCGCCTAAGCCCGCTCCAATGCAGGCCTTTTGCGCGTCCTACGGCCTTAGTCCAACCAGGAGGCGGCACACTCTCTTTGGGTCTTGGCACGCCTCTCGAAGTGTAGTAGGGCCTCCCAGCTCCTTCGCCCTTATGTCTGCCAACTCCTCGCACTCCAGCAGCACGTGGGTGGGTGCTTCGTCCGCCTGCAGGCATGCTCTGCACAGTGGACTTTCCGTTACTCCAATTACATAGAGGTGCCTGTTAAGTGTACAGTGACCAGTAAGCATACCTATCACGACACGTAGTTTTGATCTATGGACACGGAGCAGCGTCTTGGCGAGACGGAGGTCCGGCTTCGCCATCGCCTCCCTCGCCTGTCTGCAGTCGCTGCCCGCTGCCCATCTTTCTATGTATAGTTTATACGTACGTTTGTGTATCCAACTTTGGTTGTGTGGTAGTAGTACTAGAGGTTCGGGTCCTTCGGGGTTTTTTTTTAAATTTTTTTTTATGGAAACATAAAAAAAAAAACCTATCACATAAGACATCATTTTCATGGTACCTCATGCCAAACTTTGTTACGCTTAGTGCATCGGTCAGTGCAGCACGCACTGCAAACTTGGAGTGATAGGTAAACAACTAACATCAGACACTAGGAACTAATCTTGAGTTTTGCGATTTCATTTTTTGTTATACATTCTAATGAATAAATTATCTTGAATTTCAGACAAGAAAATACCAACACAAGTAGCACTGCTTGCAGTTCTAGTTCCTCCGAAAGGACGCACGGGAAAGCGCTGGAAATACTCAACTGCGGAGTCCATAGAAGGCCTGATGAACCTCCTGCTCCCGCCGTTCGCCGCAATCCCCGCTACCCAGTTCGGTACCGATAGCAACGCCGCCCTTGCAAATAGCTAATTTCAAAAGCTTATTCTTTTATTCACCCTACTGATAGGTATTCGTGAAGCCGTATAAAGTCAAGCCACCGGCAAACTTGAAGCAGACAGGTTATATGTGTATCATATACTGATCACGTTCCCATACCTTTTTTTTACAATTTAAAAAACCTACTCCTCAAATTTAATACGTAAAGTGCGCGTATTTCACCTTAATAAGTATTTTTTTTATATCGTAAAAAAAATTGGTATGGGAACGTGATCAGTATCTGATACACATACACCCCTTAGCGTATCGTTACCTACTATTGAAAGATCCTATATATAGGCTACAGTAGGGTTTATGAATATAGAAATTTTATAATAAATGTTTTTTGTAAAACAGTAATTGGGCAAGAGATTGTCTCGTTTAAAATTTTTAAGGAAATTTTAAAGCTATCAACGTCTGAATTCCACATTTACTAATTTAATTTCTGCATTGTACCAGGTATAGTTACTACCTATATCTAAGTTCTTAATAGTTATAGATTGTAGTTTTTCGTTTATTTTTGACAGAATATTCTATTTGTTAATAAGTAATTATTTTTCGTTCAATGTCACTAGAGGCTAAAATTTTTTCCACTGAAAATGTTTGTTTTACCGATTTTATTTAAAATTGTGTGAGCGAATACAAAATGCTGTCCAATTTTGAAACACAATTAATTTATAATATATTTTTTTAATTTAATGGCATTAACTTTTTTAATTTAATGGCATTAACGCCTAAACTTGTTTCCGAAGAAAAATAAGATATTGTTTTCCAATTTGGACTAAAATTATTATTCCAGTGAATGTGTGTCACTTTGATATTACCTTATAATACATAAATACAACTGAAAGAATATGGGAAATATTGCGTCCAAATTTGAGCCCCAATTTTTTTTTAAATTAATACCATACTTTTCTTCTTTTATTAGTGCCGAAAATTGCTTCCATATAAAATAAGAATTGGTTGTTCATATTCTATTTGGACTAAAATAATTTTTTGCAGGGAGTGTGTCGATTCGTATATTAGTTGTAGTAGGTAGATAGTAGATTTTAGTTTATGTATGAGAGGATATTTCATTAAGTATGTACCTATAATAAATTACAACTGAAAGGATAAGAGAAAATGTCTGCAAAATTTTAGAGCTTTGTGCTAGACCCGATCGAAAACTTTCGCTATATCCAAGCCGATAGCCGATGCCTTCACCGTGATTTTCGAGCGCATCACCCATCCCATGACAGTCATGAACCAAGAGGTCTCCAGCTGACCGTTTTGGGCGAAAGCCGTATTGGCGGTCGTTGAGAAGATCGCTCTCCTCCAGGGGCATTGAAAACTATGTTGAATTCCGTGTACATATTCGATGTGAAAAATGTATTTCTTGTAATTAAGAAAATCTTTACCGCACTTACCGCACTTCATGTTTATGAAGATGAAGTTAGATTACTTATAGTGAAAGAATGTCAAGTAGGTATGGAGCAACGTCATCATACTCTGTCTTGATATTGTAGACACACCGTTGTACAACCAGGTATAGGTGATTGCTCATACACGGATATTTAGCATTTAGTACGTGGTAGGAGAGCTTGTTCCTCCTCGCTCGACAAATGTACATACATTCTTTATATTATAAAATGTGCTTAGAATATAGAATATAACAATTTTATATTGTCTTATTTATAATGTACATCTACCTAAAAGTGACCAAAGTACCTAATAAACAGTTTAAAAATTATTGATTTTTATTTTTATCCTTTGTCTTTAGTTACCTACATAAGTTGAATTTAATATGTACACCTACTTTCGAATTTAAAATAAGTGTTCTTGGCAGCCACAGCCAGTTCAGGAAAAAAGAAATTTAAATATTTAATAAATTAATGATACATTAATTAAAGCGATATCGGTGACAAAATTTATTTACTGTAATTTACAGTAAATAAATTTTGTCACCGATATCGCTTTAATTAATTTATCATTAATTTATTAAATATTTAAATTTCTTTTTTCCTGAACTGGCTATGGCTGCCAAGAATATTTCTTTTTATTTTGAAAGCATACATTTCTTGAATTAAAATAGAAAATGAGTTATATCAAGAGAATAAATAATCTTATTCTGAATCACTTACTCTCTTACATCAAAAAGTAATTTTAGTCTATTCTAGAAGTGAAAAACTCCATTCAAAATTATGGTTTAATAAAAACAAAACAAATTATTTTATTATAATAATACCATTTACTCTGTATAACACTGAATATATTCAGTTGAAATACAATTAATTTTATTTCAAAATTAAAAAAATTTCATTGAAGAAATCAATTCATTAAAACAAAATATAAACTTTTTATTTTTAAATTGGCAAAGTTTTAATTCAAGTTTTAAATTAATTGCCTGAAGAAAATCTTTGTGTCACTTTAGCAATACATTTTCTTAGAATAAGAAATTTAATGTTTGCTTTAAGTTGACGAACGTCCACATTGAAGAACAGATAATCTTATTCCAAGTAAATGTAGCATTATAATGATAATAACATATACTCTATACAACACTGAATATCTTCAGTTGAAATACAGTAAATTTTATTTCAAATTCATAATATATGTATTGGAAGAAATCAGTTCATTAAAACAATATATCAAATGTTTATTTTGAAGTTCACAAAGTTTTAATGCAGGATTCAATATATTTCACTTTAATATTATATTTTCTTAGAATAAGAAGTGTAGTGTTTACTTTCAAGTTAACGAACTTTTAAATTGAATAGGTCATTATTAGATGGATTCCAGTAGAAAATTGCATTGAGATTATAATATTCTTATATTTACACGGTGGTAATTTCAATGGTAGAGAAGCTTGATCTCTCAAAGAAAGAATATAATTACTTGTAGTAATGCAAGAATTTCAAGAATATAATTATTTAATTTTAAGTAAATGATTGTTTTCCGAGTATTGAAATCGCGCATTCACTTAGACCAATGCAATTTGCTTTATTTCGAGCAATCCTTTTTTTCCGTGCACAGAGATACTCTGCACCCTTTTGTTGTTAATAATAATAATTCACTTTAGGCCTCTTAATGTGTGGCCTGAGCGGGCTTATTGCCTTAGACAATTTCCGCTAGTCAACCCGGTAGATGACATTGGGCTTTTGAGAACCCATCTGCTCTCTAAATACGTAGATTCTTTGTCGCACCGCTATGGTGTGGAACTGTCTTTCAGCGAGTGTATTTCCCGTATCCATTAATCTGGGTGTCTTCAAAAGTCGTATTAACAGGGTAGACAGCTTAGCAACAGTCCGCAAATCTGCTGGCATGGCGCTTAGCCATGCCAGCAGATTTGTGATTTGCGATTTGTGTCTTTCGGTGAGTGGGTCTTCAAAAGGCGTCTCAACAAATTAGACGACGACCTTTTGTTTTTTTTTTTATGTAATCCGGTATGGGTGGCTGAGTCGGAGGGGCCAAAGCGCATGCTCCGACCAGCCAGTATCACCTCCGAGAAGGTCGGTACCCCGTATATTATTTCTCTATGGTCGGTACCATACCGGAGACTACCCTGGATTGCTGGCTATACTGGAATAGAGGAGAACACAGCCGAGGCTGCTATGCGGCCATCTTACATCCAGTACGGCGGTACCAACCCAGTCGGCTACAATTTAGAGCCTACCACCTAGTGAGGGGCAAGTGAAGGGACCTACAGTTTTACACCGGTTCCGAACGGTGAAGCAGTAGGTGTAGGGCATGCACGTAAATTTTCGTAGGTCTAATAGCTGGCGTGGTGCTATTACTGAGCGCGGTTTCACGATGAGGTACTGCTGTTGGCAGGGAGTTGTATCATCAATACTAATAATAAATCTGTAAGGGATGGTCATGGAGTAAGTTATTTTGTTTTATGAGATACTGCGTTTGCAGACTCTATGTATGATACTAAAACTAAATTGACCATTTTTTAGAAATATTTTCTGCACGTATGTTTGTTCCTCCATAACTCTTAAACCGATCATTCGATTTTGACGCAACTTAATACAAGTACATTTAGCTATACGTGGCACTAGGATAGGCTAAATTCAGTTCCGGTTATGCTAAGATGTGGCTCTCATACAAACCGAATTGTTCCGCGCGCCGAAATAAAGTTACGCCGACGGGCTTACTTTTTTTATGGAAACTGACACGATTGGCTACATCGCCTACTACATCAATGACTTCACCCCATAACACCGGGTGAACTAGATGCCATGTCAGTACTTACCTTCAAATTTACATCTCTTACTTTCTTATTTTTAAATACGAATTTGACGCGAGCGAAGCCGCGAGCAAAAGCTATATAAAATTATAGTAAAATCCTCGTTACATTAAACAATAAAAAAGTACGAGGTTATTATTACCCGGCGCAGCTTTCGAGAGAAAGCTTTAATGAAAAGAAACTGAAGTTGAACGCAGCCCGTGCTGAAAAAGGCTCCGGCGGAGTCATCCGTGCAAAGTAAGGAGGCTGTATTCAATTGTGAGGCTCGACGAAAGGACGACCATAATCGTAACTAGCCGGTGTGGAGGATAGGGTTGTGTGTAGGAGTAACTATTATGGCCCCTTGCGCTACGATCCAACCGTCCAAGTACTGGGTTTCTACTGGCTTACTATGTCACTGGAATGTGCTCGTTGAATCTATGTAGTGCTTCCTAGAATGTAGGTAGTTAAACTAGGTATATTGCCAACAAGTTCCAGAATTCCGGCAATAATAAAATTACCTTTTGACTCAGCTAAAATAGGGTAAACATCTCAACAGATTTACATGTGGTTTTCATTCATGAAATACGTTTTCGGGAAGTTCATAGGTTGTTAACGTGGCCGTTTATGGTTAAATGTGGTTTTCAAATGTTTAACTCAGATTTAAAAGGTCGCGTAGTCTCAGGAAAAATACTATGATTTTTTTTTGCATTTCTATATTACCATCATTCATTTTGGCGAAAATAAATAAATCTGAAACACTGACTAGTCGAAAAGGCAGAATAAATTCCTATAAATTCATATAATAATCAAAATAATATCTTTGTATCTTTTCTAGTGTAGAGAAAACTATTTAAATATCACATGATTCTTGTTTGTGGGATTCGATTCGAACCACTTGTTCGCCACACTAACCCTAGATAGAAAGAAAGAAAGAAATTTTTTATTGTTCATACATAATAGAGTACCTTTCAAATGATCCCTGTTTCCCAAAATAGGATTCCCTGAGCTAATGGGCAACAGGGTCTCTCATCCGTTCTTTCACTTACACTTATCTGCCTACTGTACATTACATAAGATTACAGCTTTGTTCCGTTGTTTGTAAACATTCTACTGAGTGTAATAACCCTCCCCCTATACCTATTGTTTTTTTATAGTTATTAAAGGCAGGATTATCAAAAATCAACTCTATAGTTCTATAACAACTAGAATATAAAGAATCGAAATATGGCCAGCGTATAGCTTTCAAGTGATCTCTAGGTTTGTCAGAAACAGTGTCGCTAATTCGTACACATAATTCCTGTAAAATGGACCCAATTATTACTTCCTTTTAGGAAGCCGTTGTGTACCGTAATAACTCAGAGTACTAACTCTCATTTCCTAAATCTATTCTATTAAATTTTAATATCAACATTAAAACACTTACTAACCTAATTGCTCATTCATCTATAGTCATTAAACCCTTCTGGTTTCCCTTTGTGTTCTGTGTGCACGCTTCGACAGCACGCTCACGCGCCTCGCTTGCGAGCTTGTGTGACCCGCCAAAATTCGAAATGAAAAGTGTTCTGATGTTTGTGTTATTGTTATTATTAAATTTTGATCAATGTATTACTTGTTAGCTTAATTTTGTTGTGCTATTCAATAGATGAAATCTATTGTTTTATATTTTCTTCTATATTTTAGGACTTCAACAATACATACTTTTATTGAATCCCCCCTGAAGGGGTTTGTGGAACTGGCTCCACTAAATTCGTATGGACCCTCTGTCCATACGATATTTATCCATCGCCAGTCCCCGTGACTCCCAACGCAGATAAATTTGTACTTAAGTTACAAATTTATTATTTGTTCCTAGGAGTCCCCGTTTTCTAATCTGTACAAAATATACATCTTCAGACAGATTTACCAATTTAACCTCGTAGTGTTATGTTGGAGTTCAAAAGATATTCTTTTGTCCTCCCTAAAGGCAGAAGTGTATGCTTTTAATTGTGAGTGTATAGTGTATATGTTCTGGTTTACATTTCTGTGGCTATCTATTGATATACCTACAGAAATTGTTTTATTCCAAATGATGCGGTCAGGGGTCCACCTTTCACCGAAATCAATTAGGAATATTTTCTTAAGGGATTATTAAAATTGTGTGCTGGTCATAATCTATATAACCTATACAGGTATGTTTAAACCTGCTTTACGCAGTCTCCCTACGTGCTAAAACGTAACTAGCCAGAATGTTGCATGTGCATATATATTACAAAATTTACCTTTGAATTCCACTATCCTAACCGGTCTGACACGATTCACTAAAATCACCTTAAATAAAACACCATTACAAATAGAATAGCGTAAAATAATAAACTCAAACGAAACCACAACACCCGCCACTGAATCTAATCGCGAAGTTAACACTTAATAAAAATATACTTTTATATCAAAATACGGTAAAACCACTGATTTTACATATTTAAATTCGACATATTTTTTAATAATTACGCGTGGTTCAAACACTCTTATATACGTAGGATTTACGAATTTAAAGATCGGGTTTTGTTTCTTTTAATCTTCTCTATATTTTAAAATACCTTCCCAATGTACTAGTCCTCATGGTAGGCCAGTTCGGACATAGTGTCATTGTAAAAGTTCTTTGGAAGTCCTTCCATCACCAGTCAAGATTCCAGAATCCAGCTCAACCTTTATCCAGAACTCAAAAGGCTCAAAAAGAACATCCAAAATATAATTCGCAACCTAGTTGAAAATTCCTATATCACCCCCAAAATTACAAAATCCAGCTCAACCTTCATTTGCAACTCCGAAAGCTTTACAGAAATTCCCACACTAAAATTCACGAATCAAACAAACTATATTCACTGACTTCCTTTATGTGCGTGAAATTTATGATCAGGTCACAGTCCATTATATTTTAATATAAAATAAAACCTTCCCAATGTACCAGTCCTCATGGTAGGCCAGTTCGGACATAGTGTCATTGTAAAAGTTCTTTGGAAGTCCTTCCATCACCAGTCAAGATTCCAGAATCCAGCTCGACCTTCATCCAGAACTCAAAAGGCTCAAAAAGAACATCCAAAATATTTTCCGTAAAACTAGTTGAAAACTCCTATATCACCCCCAAAATTACAAAATCCAGCTCAACCTTCATTTGCAACTCCGAAAGCTTTACAGAAATTCCCACACTAAAATTTACGAAACAAACAAACTTTATTCACCGGTTTCTTTACAAAATCATTTATGAACTAAGAAAACCTTCCCAATGTACCAGTCCTCATGGTAGGCCAGTTCGGACATAGTGTCATTGTAAAAGTTCTTTGAAAGTCCTTCCATCACCAGTCAAGATTCCAGAATCCAGCTCGACCTTCATCCAGAACTCAAAAGGCTCAAAAAGAACATCCAAAATATTTTCCGTAAAACTAGTTGAAAACTCCTATATAACCCCCAAAATTACAAAATCCAGCTCAACCTTCATTTGCAACTCCGAAAGCTTTACAGAAATTCCCACACTAATATTCACGAAATTAAACTAATTTCATTCACCGGGTTTTTTTTACCAAATTCATTTACTAAGAAAACCCAATCAAAAATACACGCGAGCGAAGCCGAGTGAAATTATTCACTAGGAAAACCCAATCGAAAATACACGCGAGCGAAGCCGAGCGATACTTCTTTCCCGAACTTATTCGAAAACTCACGCGAGCGGAGCAGTACTAACTTTCGTACCTGGGCTCTCGCTAAATACGCACGACCGTCTCCTTCGACTCCCAAAACAGACTGAACTCCCCACGCTCCCCTCCCTCTCCTTTTATAATCTTTCCTCGTGTCACAATCCTGACACGCAGGAACAAATCGAACGGTGGCCTCCTAGTATGGCCATGACACGTTCGTGTCACGGAGCGCAATTTTGTATGGAGATTGAATTTTGATTTTTAGTATGGGCTGGACACGTTTGTGTCACGCAGGAACAAATCGATCGGCTGCCTCGTAGTATGGCCGTGTCACGTTTCTGTCCGGACTCGTAATTTTGTATGGAGGATAATTTTATGATTTTAGTATGAACTGGACACGTTTGTGACACGATATAAATTCGATTTTGGAGGGAAAACAAACCCTCTTCGTACCTTCCACATGGTACCTAAAGCTGTTTCGCTCGTCAGCGATGCGCTTTACCTCTACTTCGGTGGTTTTAACACCACTTCCCCGCACCCATTGTGCATCTCCGCATGCAGAGAACTGTTGCTTTTGTTATATAAATTAATTGATGTTATTACATGTGCTCTATTAATAAGTCGACTTTTTAGCGCCATGACGGAGTGTTTTATTTATATATTTTTGTTTAATTTTGTATATATATTAATTTCTGTACATACGTGATACCATATTCCGTGTTTGCTAATGCTAGTCATGTACGGAACCTGGACACGCAGAAACCAATCGAAATCTCCTTACCATAGTCGTGTTTTATTCATGTCAGGACACGAATCCATTCCTTCATACTAACATCGCTTGACGAAAACCCCTCCCGCACCGCTTGACAAATTACCTCAGGTCGCTCCGCCTCGCCCCGCGGCCCACGCGCGCCCGCAGCTCGGTAATACCTCGCCCCTTGTCTTGTTTACCTCATACCTCTCTCCGCCCCGCGCGCACGCTCCAACGGATATTTATTTGAATATTTATGCGTAAAATGAATGTTGGCGTTATACTCAATGAAGCGATGTTTTGTTTTATTTAATGATTTTGTTTAATAACTGGTACTTTGTTTATAAACTCTTCCCTTTATAAAATGTTTAGTGTTTTAGTTTGAATCACTAATAAATAATTATTAAAATAATTTTAGACCCTGTGCGATATCTTCACACAGATCACGAAACTTCAAATTCCCATAAACTCCGTCATGTCCAGATTCCAGACACGCAGGAACAAATAGACCAGCGACCTCATAGTATGGCCGTGTCACATTCGTGTCCTGACACAAATTTAGTATGGAGATAAAATTGAATCATTAGTATGGACTCGACACGAATCGGACACGCAGGAACAAATCGAACGGCGCCCTCTTAGTATGGCCGTGACACGTTCTTGACACGCAGGAACAAAGCGCTCGGTTGCCTCGTAGTATGGCCGTGACACGTTCGTGTCACAGAGCGAAATTTCGTATGGAGATAGAATTTAATTTTTAGTATGGGCTGGACACGGTTGTGACACGCAGGAACAAATCGAACGGTGGTCTCGTAGTATGGCCGTGACACGTTCGTGTCACAGCGCGAAATTTTGTATGGAGATAGAATTTAATTTTTAGTATGGGCTGGACACGGTTGTGACACGCAGGAACAAATCGAACGGTGGTCTCGTAGTATGGCCGTGTCACATTCGTGTCCTGATACTATTTTAGTATGGAGATAAAATTAGATTATTAGTATGGGCTCGACACGAATTGGACACACAGGAACAAATCGAACCGTAGCTCCACAGTATGGCCATGACACATTCGTGTCCTGACAATAATTCATTCTTTCATACTATCAACTCGCAGCGAAATAATCACTACTCGCGCTCCTTGACTCGCTACCTCAAGCCGCGCTTCCAACGGCGTGATGATACCACGATCTCCGTCCCCGCGCCCGCAAGACGCGCGTCTTCTTACCTCACCTCTCCGCTGTTTCGTACGCGCCCATGTCTTGTTCCCCTCTCACCGCGTGTCAGGATTACCTCATGCTACCTTCCCCGCCTCGGCGCTCTATAGTGTTTTATATGCGAACCAACTGATGTTATTATATTTCTTGTTTGTCTAATTGCGCGTCGTATTGTAATGGCCGTTCGCGCCATTTTATTTCTTAGTGGAGTGTGCAGTCACGCTTGAATTTATTAGGTGATTAGTTAAATTGTAATATAAATTATTTTGTTAATGTTTTAATGAAACGTTTTGATGTTCTATATTTTAGCTTTGAATTACTATTGACTATATATTTATATTTTTTACCTTGTGTGATTCCATCACATGAGTATGTAGGTATAGGTAAGTAACTTGAATTTTTACATGCTAGTAGCTACCTGCCATCTGACTAGACGAAAACTTAAACAGGGAGTGTACCTACCCACCTAATGTATACAGGGTGGTTATTCTTCACATTTTAGGGATTTTAACTTTATACCATTGGCATCACTAAATTGTTTATGGCAATAACATTATTGTAGGTAGGTCGAAAACTTCATGAGTAGAGAAAAAAAATCCTTTTCCTGACCTACCTCCATATCATATTCACATTCACATACAATCAACCTGACTTGCAACAACCAACCTGTGACAAAGGGAAATTAATCATATTATTCGGAGCAAGAAGCATTCAAGAGACATTCCATACAAGAAAGGGTCGACCCTGGAAACTACCGAAACCGTAAGCAGAAATAACGACAGAATCACACCTATGGAATGAAACTAAGGTCAGAAATCCAATCATCATACAGTCCACTTTTCAACGTTCCAAATCACCATTTTTGGTCCTTCGAGCCGGATTTGTTTTATGCCATAAAATACCATGAAAAAATACCTTTTACCGAAAACTTCACAGAAAATACGAGAATATGCGGATCGTAGGATCAAAAATGGTGCCTTTGTGGAATATAAGTTAGCGAAAAACAATTTAAGTGCGTTATACGATGTTTCGGTAGTGGCAAACCTCAAAGACAGTGATGTAAACATTCGAAATATTTTTCGCGCAAGGTATACGGACATTGAACAGTACAAGGCAGACTTCACTAAGGCTCATGTTTCCCTTGAAACCAAGGCAGGGAAAGAGTTTGATTATGAACAACATCAAAAGGATTACGACGAGTTTATGAACAAGTTCTATTCCATAAAGGTATGTTATGAGGATTGTTTTGGCAACACGCGTGACAGGTTAGGCACAGTCAAAAGTGAATCAAGCAGTAATTCAAACTGTCTGCAACTACCAAAGTTAAAGTTGCCTCAGTTCAACGGTGATGTTACACAGTGGCTAAGCTTCAAGTCAATATATGGTGGTTTAATTCATGACAATGCTAGTCTCAGTTCAGTTCAGAAGATGCACTATCTGGTGAGTAGTTTAGGCGGAGATGCAGCAAATTTAGTAAGGCATTTGCAAATCAGTGATGGTAATTACATTGTGGCGTACGACCTACTAACAAAAAGGTTCGACAATAAGCGGCTTATAGCGGATACTCACTTGGACATATTGTTGAGTTTGCCGAACATTCAATCAAAGGTGAACACTAACTTGCGTCAGTGTGTAGACAATCTGAAGGAAAATCTCAGGGCATTGGAGACGCTCGACATGCCTGTGAAGGAGTGGAGCTTCATCCTTCTTCATATAATGCTGAAGAAAATGGACGTTCAGCTGAGGAACGCATTCGAGTTACATGTGAGTGATTTTGAAATTCCTAACTTTGAAAAATTGATTGAGTTTTTGGAATCGCGTTGCAAGGCTATGGAGTGTTCAACAATGCAGGTTTTACCTAACAAAACGAAGGAAAATATCAATCATCAGAACCGTCCAAGATCCAGCTACGTGTCGAGTATAGCGGAGCTCTGTCTGTGTTGCAAGAAGGATGCACACGGGTTGCATTCTTGCCAAAAGTTTTTGGCTATGGCTCCGGACGCACGCAAGGGTGTCGTCCAAGAAAACAGACTTTGCTATAATTGTCTAAAGCCTCACTCATACAAACAATGCAAGTCAAATAATGTGTGTAAACAATGTAAAGGATTCCATAATACGCTTCTACATATTCAAAGGGGTTTTGTTAATAAGCAAAATAATGTTCAATCATCATCTAGGGTCGATTCATCGGGTTCAGGTTCGGAAGTCAGTAATGGTAATGGTACGGCTGAGGTGTCGTCTCTAAGTTCCACCTTCCAGTCCAATCAACATACAAATAAGGGTTATACTACGGTCATGCTAGCAACGGCAATCGTACACATAATGGATAACAAGGGCAAATGGCGTGAAGTTCGTGCACTGATCGACGAAGGCTCTCAGTACAGCTTCATGACTACATCGTGCGCTAAACGGTTAGGGTTACACGTTACAGCGGATTCATTCCCGGTTTCACCGTTCGGTGTTTACCCGGTGAAATATGTGCATGGTAACGTCTCGTGTCAATTCAAGTCACGATTCAACAGCGCTCCAATATTCAACGGTAAGGTTTATCTCATGGAACGGCTCACAGCAGATCTTCCTTCTGTGCAACTGCCGGCAGATATGGTTCAACACTACAAAGGGTTTGATCTCGCAGATCCAACATTCTACAAGAAGGGCAAAATTGAATTTGTTCTAGGGGCTGATTTTCGTGAAGACATTCATCTTAAATCAGATTGCATCAAAGTTCTTCCTCACCTGCCTTCTGTAGTCAACACTAGGCTAGGGTGGACAGTTTCTGGTTGGCTTACGGTCGATATGAAAATGGATGACATGGTTTCTTCAAATGTTTCATGCTTTCACGTGTCGTGCGAAGTTGACATTAATAAGTCAATTTCAAGGTTTTGGGAACTTGAAGAGCCACCTGTCTATAAAAAGGGCATTAGTCCTGAAGATGCCTTGTGCGAAGAGCATTTTCAGTCGACTCACACACGGGATGGGACTGGACGCTTCGCAGTTCAGTTACCGTTCAAGCATGATCCTCCTGAGTTGGGCAATACAAAGGAGCAAGCACTCAAACGGTTCTCGGCTCTCGAGAAACGCTTGAACAGGGATAAGGTATACAAGGAAATGTACACGGCATTCATGCAAGACTATGAAGATAAAGGTCATATGTCATTGGTTACTGAAGCAGAGCAAAACAAAGGTTTATACGTCATTCCACATCATGGAATTCACAAGGCGAGTAGCAGTACAACAAAATTAAGGGTGGTTTTTGATGCAAGCATGCAATCAGATAATGGTTTTTCTCTCAATGACGTTTTGCTCCCAGGATCCAAACTCCAGCAGGATATATCACATATTGTTTTAAGGTTTCGCGTTCATGAGGTTGTGTGTACGACGGATATTAAACAAATGTACAGACAAATTAACGTACACCCATGTCATCGTCCGTATCAACGGATTTTATAGCGTGACCATCCAAACAAAGAAATAAAGGAATACAGTCTGAACACAGTAACATATGGTGTTACTTCGGCGCCCTATCTGGCTATGCGTTGTGTACGGGAACTGGCTCTATCTAGTCAGGACCAATTTCCCAGAGCGAGTAGAGTTCTACTAAATGAAATGTTTGTGGACGATGTGGTCAACGGAGCGTCGTCCTTAGAAGAAGCTCTACAACTGAGACAAGAACTCATTGCTCTACTTGCATCTGGTGGATTTGAGTTACGCAAGTGGTGCAGCAACCACAAGGAATTTTTGTCGGACATTCCTCACGAACATCGGGAAGTACCATTAGACTTCAACATAGAAGGTGGTTACACTATCAAGGTGTTAGGGTTGAAGTGGAACTCTGAAAACGATTGCTTCATGTACGATGCAAAAATCGACGATAAGGTGTATACAAAACGTGCTCTACTTTCTAACATAGCACGATTATTCGATCCGTGTGGATGGTTAAGTCCTCTCACATTCATGGCTAAGTCCCTAATGCAGGAGTTATGGTTACGTCAGTTGGATTGGGATGAGGTGCCTCCACCGGATTTTGTAAAAAAATGGGTATCCTTTACAAAGGGTTTTAGCAATCTTCGGGAAATACGAATACCTCGTCATGTGTTTCCTCACGATGCAAAAGGGTTTCAACTTCACGCGTTCAATGACGCATCAGAAAAGGGTTTTGCAGCAGTGGTGTACATTCGTGTCACAGATTTTCATGGTGGTAACAAAGTGTTTCTTTTCATTGCCAAATCAAAGGTTGCTCCATTGAAGCAACGATTAACTATTCCTCGCATGGAACTGAATGGTGCTCTTTTATCGGCAAAATTGGTAAAATATGTTCAGAGTTTGTTGACTAATGTAGAGTTTGACAGCATAAACATCTGGTGTGACTCTACTATTGTCTTATCATGGTTAAGGAATCCAGTTCACTCACTTCATATGTATGAAGGCAATCGAGTTTCGCAAATTCATGATATGGTCGATCCGTCTGTTTGGAGGTACGTGCCTTCTTCGCTAAATCCAGCAGACGCATCATCACGTGGCCTACATCCAGATGAGCTGATCAACCACCACTTATGGTGGGGCCCTCAATGGTTGTGTGAGCATCCAGCATCATGGCCTGTTCGACCTAAACAAATTGAGCGCACGGAACCATTCTCCGAGGAGGTAGTTGGTTGTAATGTTGTTCTGGAGAATGTAGAGAATGACTTACTTCTGCGATACAGCTCTCTGAACCGGTTGTTGCGTGTTTCTGCTCTTTGTTTGAGGTTTAGGAAAAACAGTGCAGTCAATAAAATAGACAGGTCATACAGTTATCTAACATCAGAGGAATTGGATACAGGTTTATTAAAGTTGGTAAAATTGGTACAAGGTATGGTGTTCTCCAAGGAGATTTCACTCATAAAACAGGGAAAGGGTTTTCAAACATGTCTCAAACATCTCGGTCCCTTCATGTACTCTTCGGGGATTATTCGCGTGGGAGGTCGGCTACAGAATGCTGATCTGCCCTACGACTCTAGGCATCCCATGATTCTGCCTCGCAGTCATCATTTCACTAATTTACTAATCGATCATTACCATGTCGAGCATTTACATGCAGGTCCAAACCTGCTGCTCTCTATCATGAGGCAACGCTTTTGGATTTTAGCTGGTCGACAAGCGACTCGACTTAGAGTTTTTAAATGTCATCGTTGCTATCGCTGCAAACCTGTAGCTACAGAACAATTCATGGGTAACTTACCGACAGACCGAGTGACATCTACCTCGGCATTCTTGTCGGTAGCGGCTGATTTTGCAGGTCCACTTTTTGTAAAGGAGAGTAATTTAAGGAAGGCTAGAATAAACAAGGCTTATTTGTGTATCTTCATTTGTATGGCAAGTAAGGCCGTTCATTTAGAACTTGTATCGGATCTATCCAGTGAAGGGTTCATAGCGGCTCTTCATAGGTTTGTTTCACGTCGCGGTTTGTGTAGAGACATCTACACTGATAAGGGTACAAATTTTCAAGGTACAAACAACAATCTAAAGGAGGTTTACAGTTTTTTGTCAAAAAACATTGACCAACTGAATATGAATTTGGTCGATCTGAAGATCAAATGGCATTTCAGTCCTGCGTCTGCACCACACTTCAATGGTATAGCAGAGTCAGCAGTCAAATCTGCTAAATATCACGTAGTCCGAGTTGTAGGAGAGCAAAGGCTCACTTTCGAGGAGCTCTCTACATTATTTTGTCGTGTGGAGGCCATCCTCAATTCGCGGCCTCTATGTCCCATGTCATCAGATCCTGAGGACACAATGTCACTGACGCCTGGACATTTTTTGGTAGGTCGTGCGTTGGTAGGTTTGCCAGAACGTGACGTCAGCAACGTTCGTACAAATCACCTATCCAGATGGCATTTACTACAGAAAATGTCACAAGGATTTTGGAAACAATGGTCTCAGGAGTACCTCCATAACCTTCAACAGAGAACAAAATGGCAAAAATTACAGGAAAATCTATCAGTTAATGATTTGGTTATCATCAAGGAAGACAACACTCCTCCGCTGCGCTGGAAATTAGGCAGAGTTGCCGAACTACATCCAGGGAAGGACTCTGTCGTCAGAGTGGTCACCGTTAAAACGGCAACTGGCACGTTGACGCGGCCAGCTATCAAACTTTGTCGATTGCCACAATAATTCTCATATACATTCGTTTTTATGGTTAAGGACTTTCATATTTTTTACTTTTCATTACACATTCAAATATTTTCACTATGGTTTTTGTTTTTTTATTTTGCATATGGCATTACGTAAAGTGTTGTTCAAGATTAGACTTCATTTTTAGAGTAATTCAACATTTATTCATGGTATAGGCTTAATTGGAAGCCAGCTGAAGCTGTCTTCGGGGGGCGGCTATGGTTATTCTTCACATTTTAGGGATTTTAACTTTATACCATTGGCATCACTAAATTGTTTATGGCAATAACATTATTGTAGGTAGGTCGAAAACTTCATGAGTAGAGAAAAAAAATCCTTTTCCTGACCTACCTCCATATCATATTCACATTCACATACAATCAACCTGACTTGCAACAACCAACCTGTGACAAAGGGAAATTAATCATATTATTCGGAGCAAGAAGCATTCAAGAGACATTCCATACAAGAAAGGGTCGACCCTGGAAACTACCGAAACCGTAAGCAGAAATAACGACAGAATCACACCTATGGAATGAAACTAAGGTCAGAAATCCAATCATCATACAGTCCACTTTTCAACGTTCCAAATCACCACAGGGTGTATCAGGATAGGTTTGAGAAACTTCGGGAATAGAAAGCACTCATTATTAGAAGAAAAAAATCCTTATCACTCAAATCGAAATTCCATTGTTTTTTTGGTCATACAAAAGTTGGAAATTGTAATAAAAACTCGATGGACAGTGAGACTGGAGAGTGCAGTGAACTAATTCAGTCCTCTTTTTCTTTTGAGGTCATTGAACTTTCAGTGTTTGGAGTTTACCTACACGCAGTTCAATTGTACTAGTTATGTATGCAACCTACCCATTTTTATTCATGAGCTAGAATTTATTTTTTATTTAATAAAGGCGGACGTTAACCATCCACCAAATCTTCAAGAATAGATTTTCACCAAAAAGTACTGTAAAATGATCGAATCTGGGAAAAAGTTTCAGAGCTTTTCGTCTTCAAATATGGGCCCCTTTCGAACCCTGAAGTTTCGAAAACCTATCCTGATACACCCTGTATATGCAGCTCTAATTATCGAATAAATTATTTGCTATTAGAAGGTCGTAAATTATGTTAACAATATCGATTCAGTCAGTTAGTCGTTCTGTCCAATATTGAATCACAGACAGAAAAGCAAACGTACTCTTTAGCTATCTTCTCAGAAGTCATAATAAAATGAGAAAATGTAATATCTTGTCTTCTTCCAAGAATTTCAACAGTTTCTTAACAAGCTATTTTCAGTCTGCCAACACGCAGATTCCAAGCTCGGCACTAGTTGACACTAAACAAAATATTACTAAAAAGTTAAATTACAAATAAAAAAAATCGACACATCAACAACCCGTTACTTAAAGGCGTCGGGGGACCACTTATTAAATAAAAACAAAAACACTATATATAATATTATACAACGTGTCCCAAAACTAGACGTCAAGCGGAAACCAGTGAGTAGGCCACTTTAAGACTACCTAAGGAAAAATAAGAAAAAAAAATCGGAGTCATTTGTTTTTTTAGATATGAGCATTATTTGAAAAACGTTGAACATTTTATTTAATATTTTTTTGTGATAAAACTATGGGCATTTTGGTTTTATTTGTGTTTTGCAGAGTTATTTAGGCTACCAATAAAAAAAAATTAACAATTATATTTGCAAATTTGTAGTCGTAGTACCTAAAAATATTGTACGAGATGTCAATTTTCAAAGTTTAAAAAAAAATGCTCATATCATAAAAAACAAATGACTCCAATTTTTTTTCTTATTTTTCCCTGGGTAGTCATAAACTGGCCTACTCCCTGGTTCCCGCTTGACGTTGAGTTTTGGGACACCCTGTATATACACACACGTATATTTTTTATAATTATTTTAAAATGCATAGTTTAAAAGACATAAAAAAGATATACGAAAATCCCCCCTTATCTCTGAAACAACTGAGTTTTTGAAAAAAAAAATTGGAATGGAAGGACTCTCTCATAGTTTACAGGAAAACCTACACGAAAATCCTAGGTCTTAAAAAAGTTTTCACGGAAAGCAGAATGTTACGGAACCCTCTCCACGCGAGTTCGACTCGCACTTGCCCGCTTTTTTATTTGGCAATTCTTCCTGTACAACTTGGAATGTAGCAAACGCTCCCAAGTTCGAGCTTGCAGGTACACTGAAAGAATTAAGTCTGAAAATTGTGTATTAAAACTTTTGCCAATATTCTCGCGGCAACACTTTGGATTCCTAATTATTTTTGCTACATGAGAGCTTACGCCCCGCTGGAGCATTTTAATCGGCTCTTAGGGAGTTGTCTGCGAACTTTAAGTAGTTCCCATCTGCTAGTGAGTGAAAATTAAGTTTCCATTAGTTCGGTTTTATGTTTTTGAAACTTGTTCTTATCTGGTTTAGCCTAAAGGTCGACTGCACGGTTTTTTTTCCACTTGAAGACATTTCAAGTTCATCTTCATTTGAAATCAGTTTTTGTCTTTTATGTTTCTCATCCTATATGCTGATTTGGCTATGGTTGTAATCGTTATATAAAAAAAAATGAAAAACATTTCTAAGCAACAAACTCCACCATCTCCGCACCACGCGCACTGGGCGGGGATTGCATCCCTACACGCTGCACTTACCGCGGACACCCGCGGATGCGTACCAATCGGGTCTGCAGATCTTTCCTCTACAGAACCGGTAAACTCTGGAACGCTCTCCCTGATTTTCTACCCAATGACAGTCTCGGGTTCTTCAAGAGGTGCGTGAATAGGCACCTGTCAGGCCGGCATGGCATTCGCTACCCCCCGCATACGTCTGAATGTCCATGGGAACCATTAGACACATTATGGGTGGATATGCGCCACATGTCGCGTTTTCAATAAAAAAAAAACCTGTCATGTCAGCGTAAAACACCGCGGTGAACTAAGTTTCATGTCAGTGCTTCCGGTATTTTCTGGTCGTGCCTGCTACACTGCGCTGGTCGAAAAACAGGAACTATTACGGGCGGGTTAAAATCCTACCACCTAGTAAGGTAAGGAGGGAATTAAGGGGCCTACAGTTTTACGTGGAATACGAGCCAGCGTCAGCCTCAAACGGTCGAACGGTCACTCATTCGATTTCTGACCGCATCCAGGTGTCTAAGGATCACGATAGGCGGTCAACTGATCGCACCCACCACATTTTTTTGTTTAACATTAGTTTAGCTAGCAGACGTTCAGTTTGTTAAAACGTACCTAACTGCTTTTCTCCACAATATAAAAACAAATATTTGTATTATTCTAACGAATGCGCCTTTTGCCGTACTTACAACTCTTATAAGCGTAGATATAAGTATAAACTCTTAACATGCCTAAGCTTTGTTCTTACACAAAAAAGGTCAACGTACGAACAACGAAACGGCGCATCGGAGAGCGACTAGCAACTTCATCCATAAAATAATAAAGTAAAACTCCGCACAACACCAATTTGCATACAGATGTATGGCCGCGGGTCGGATCCGCGAAGTTCCGTAAAAGGGCCCCGAGGACTAAGCAAAATGGCGCCTAGGCCATACGGCATTTGCATTTGTCGTATTTGAATAATCTGTGAACGTACACGAGTCGATGTGTTTAATAGAATTTAATTGGTCGGAAAGCGATGGAGAGGGGACGCCATGAGAGGTTGTTGGTACACGGGTACACGTGATTGGGTAGGACATGTTATTTCAGGATGTTTGCGAGTGGGTAGTTACAAAAACACGTGTATAAGGAGCATATTCAAAATGGCGGACGGCCTTGTATTATCGGATAATTCCTCCAGTACTGAATCATCAAACAGTTAAAAGTTATCCATCGCAGCGGCGAGCCGCGCACATCAAATTCAGACATCCATAGGGTTGCCATTTCGAAATTTGAAATGTCCTGACAAAAAGCCGGACATTTCAAAATAATTCCGTACATTTTTAGTCATCAAATAAAATAATAAATCCCACCAAGTAGATTATTCTAAGCAGAGATGAGACTGACTAGTTGAATTACTTGTATCTAGTAGAAATAAAATAGAAAATTATATATTGCTCCAAGAAACATTCAACAGTAACAAGCACATTAGAACATTTACTTAATACGCGTTAATACACGTAATGCGCACATGCTAGTTAATATAAAGCCATACTCAGGGTAATATATATAAATTTATAATATATAAAAAACATAATATACAAATATATATAAGGTCTTTCAAAATTAGTTCAGAGTACGCTAAGAGGGGGTTCTGTATCGGAAATATCACTTTTGAAGAACAAAGAATTTTTTTTTTACAAAAAAATTTTTTAATGTAAAATGTAAAAAAAAATGTTTAGTAATCGTTTCAGTTTCATGCCAGGAACAAAAAAGTCTTCAAACACATAGATCTCTTTCTTTCAAAAATTGTGAAAAACCACAATTTTAGTTTTATTAGTATGGAATAGAAAGAATTTGATTTTTTTTACCAACTTACACGTATTAGTTCACAATGGTGATGAAGACTTTTTTGTTATTGTTATGAAACTGAATCGATTAGGCTATAAAAATCAACCACCTATTTTTTTATTTAAATACATAAAAAATATTTTACATAAAAAAAAGCCCAAGGTCCAAAAACATTTATATAGGTTTTACTCCCTATATGATACAGAACCCCCCCTTAGCGTACTCTGAACTAATTTTGAAAGACCTTATATATATAGTATAATAAGGTTTAATACGTATGTTTTATTTTTATACGAAAACTTAAACATTCATTACAAAAAATTACCTAAGTCAAAAATCCGTACAAATTAAAAAGCCGTACAAATTCCGGACGAATGGTAACCCTAGACATCATC
This sequence comes from Nematopogon swammerdamellus, assembly GCA_946902875.1. Taxonomy (NCBI): domain Eukaryota; kingdom Metazoa; phylum Arthropoda; class Insecta; order Lepidoptera; family Adelidae; genus Nematopogon; species Nematopogon swammerdamellus. The sequence goes on from OX336351.1 coordinate 5,106,455, forward strand.
CATCATGCCGCCCATACCGGGTTAGATAAAAAAAAAAATCAATCATCATCAGACGTTTTCGTAAATTGTATTTCCGAAAGTATTTTGCCTGGCTCTTTACGGTATTCGTTCAAAGGTAAGTGCGACTAAACGAGTTACAGTGTGGACATATCTCAAATCAAGTTCTTAGAGCGGTCGCCTCTGCTTTTTAACCCCCGACGAAAAAAACGGAGGGGTGTTATAAGTTTGACGTGTGTGTGTGTGTGTGTGTGTGTGTGTGTGTGTGTCTGTCTGTGGCATCGTAGCTCCCAAACGGACGGACCGATTTGGATGCGGTTTTTTTTATTAGGAAGCTTGTTTAATCGGGATGGTTCTTAGCTATGTTTGTAATCAAGTAATCAAGTAATTAAGTAATAAAAAAATTAATTATGTTAAAAAGTGGACCGATTTTCATGCGGTTTTTTTAAAAAAGCTTTAAATAAAAGTTAAATTACAAATTTAAAAAACCCCCGACCCTTAAAAAGTCAAAAATAATTTTCGTTTACTCACTTAAAGGAGTCGGGGGACCGCTAAGTAAATAAAATATAATAACTCCGAGCTGCGCGGGAATTTACTTAGCGGTCTACCGACTCCTTTAAGTGAGTAAACGAAAATTATTTTTGACTTTTTATGTCTTATACAAATGGTGGCCATTACTGTGGCCCCGTCCCACCCCGTCCACACCCCGTCCGCACCCGACAAGTCACTGAGCAGCCTCGCATTGTCAGTTTTTGGCTTTCCTTTATATTTATTGTCAGGTATAGTATAGATTCTGCGAAAGCTAAATCTGAAAATTGTGTATTATATTTTAATAAAGTATTGATATTCACCAATATTCTGGGGTATTCAATTATAATGGAGTAGATATTAAAAAAATGGGTAGTATTCTGCTCTAAAATTACAGAAATCTGAACATATAATTTATTATAGGAAAATAAGCCAGTTACCTAGGTCAGTTGCCTTACAGGGCAATAACCTCACCAATTGGATGAAAGAAAGTTATGAAGTATGTACTTACCTAAAATGTTGTTTCTATTTTTATTTATTGTTTTTCTTCAAAATTGTTATTTTGTATTACTGTTGTGTTTTATCTTCATATTTTTTTTATTGTTTATTGTTTATTGATCTTTCATATGGAAGTTAGACTGCACTCGAACTTGTCAAAGTTTGTTCTATCCGGTTCGATTACACCCACGAAGAAGAACCGACACGAAACTTCGCAGGGTATTTATTTTGATATACATATTTTTACAAGTGATTTAGTTAGTGACTAGCCACGTAATAACTCGGCTTACAGTCTATCGAAAACACGGCTTGAGAGCAAGATTAACTATTTTGCTGGGAGTTCTAACTACAAAGACTTATTAATTAAGTGTATCATGTGTAAAGAGCCTTTAAAGCCCGACATCTGACGCCGAGACACTAATAAGGTGTCTAACGACGCCAATGAACATTCGGTCGTATGCGGGGTTTACGAATGCCATGACGGCCTGACAGGTCACATTCACGCCCCTCTTGAACGACCCTAGACTGCACTTGCGGGGAAATATATGGGCAGGGAGAGCGTTCCAGAGTTTACCGGTTCTGTGATGATCTGCAGAACCGATTGAGCGTGTAGGGATGCAATCCAATAAATGGTTATGTTATTTTATGTTACCGATAAATGTACCGTGTGGGGCCGGTACCACAGATTACTTAATAGTTACTTCGTAACAGATAAATCACTCCATAGAAAAAGTTCCATACCTTCGGCTTGAATAGCCTACTGTTTTACTCGCCAATCGCTGCGTACGAAAATGTACCTAAACGATCGAGTGTAAAGTGATTATAGCCGGTACTTTAAAAGAATAGCCCCTCTGCATCTCTCCCCGTATATGTTGTAAAAAGCTACTAAGGGATATTACTCCCTTCTTATATTACTAGGTGGTAGGGTTTAACCCATCCGGGTTGGTACCACCGCACTGAATGAAAGGTCGGTCGAAATGGCTATGTAAAAAGTTTGTGTTTTCCATCCAGTTCAGTGTAGCCGGCACGACCGAAAAGAAGCACTGACGTGGCACCAAGTTCACCCGGTGTTATTGGCTGACATCACGGATGTTGTAGGTGATGTAGCCAACCGTGTCAGTTTCCATAAAAAAAAAAAGAAAATACCATACTGGTTTTGTAGAGAGGAAAACATTTAAACTTATTTCTGCCACATTCATAAAATATCATCATGTATGTCTGCCAATGCAGGCAGTTGCGTTAGGTCAGTCAGGCAGGTGCAAAGGAAAGCCACTCCACGATTCACAAAAATTCATACTGAGATGAGTAATACGACATACCTAACGCTAAATAGATTCGTTTAATCAGGACATATTAAAAATGTATCAAAGCGCTTTACACGAGATTGGAATGAGTGAAGTTCTACGTTCCTTAAAATGGGGATTTTAGTTAAATTTAATTCGAAGATAAAAGCAATTTGATAAATTCAACGAAAAAAAAAACGAAATACAAAGGAAGCGAAAATTCAATTAAGGCCTGATAAACGACGAAAGCATTTATTTTCCTTAGTGAGTAGGTAAATAATTAAATTATACAAAAGGACTTTTGTGTCGGACTTCTGTATAAAAAAAAGCTTCAATTTGATGTATCAACACTATCATTATAGTGAACATTTCTTACATGTTTTCTTTTCTTGAATAAAAGTTAAATTACAAATTAAAAAAACCCCGACCCTTGAAAAGTCACAAATAAGTTCCGTTTATTTACTTAAAGGAGTCGGGGGACCGCTAAGTAAAATAAAATATAAAAACTCAGAGCTGCGCGGGTATTTCCTTAGCGGTCCCCCGACTCCTTTATAATAAAAAAAACATATTTACATCATCATCATCATCAGCCTGTATCGGTCCACTGCTGGACATAGGCCTCTCCCAAGGCACGCCACCACACGCATACATACATACATACATACATATGACACGCTGCATCATGCAGGGAGAGATGCAGTGGGGCTATTCTTTTTAGGTACGCAAATCTAAGAAATAGCAAACGAATTACAGCAAAAATGCATGATGCAGTAATGCAGTATGCAGTACATTGTACCGTGTGGGGCAGGTACTTTAAAAGAATAGCCCCACTGCATCTCTCCCCGTGTATGTCGTAAAAGGCGACTAACGGATAAGACTCCCTTCTTATATACTAGGTGGTAGGGGTTAACCCGCCCGGCTTGGTACCACAGCATTGAATGAAAGGTCGGTCGAAACGGCTATGTGAACAGTTTGTGTTTTCCGTCCAGTTCAGTGTAGCCGGCACGACCGAAGGGAAGTGAGCACTGACGTGACGTTATGGGCTGAAATCACGGATGTTGTAGGTGATGTAGCCAACCGTGTCAGTTACCGTAAAAAAAAAGCCACAGTTGCACTCCGGGGTGCCGGCAGAAGTGAAAACTTTTTGTATTTCCGAAAATAATTCTTAGGTATAAAAAAAACTAAACACCCTTAAAAAAATTTAAACACCGTAACATTGCTTAAAAAGTAAAAATAAATTGAGGGATTCGAACCCATGGTTAAAAAATACAAATCCTACATTCTTACCATTGAGCCACGAACTCACATAAACTACCAAACGAATATCGGATTCCCTTGATTCGCTTTCGGCGTTACTGTCACTGAGAGACGAACAGAATTGATCCCGAGCCATCGTAACTTAACCCTTAATGAAGTGACTTAAGGTTGCATTTTAAATAATAAAAATAAATCTTTCGCTTTTCGAGATCTGTCGCGAGTCTAACATTTTTTACCCACCTAAAAAAGTGCCAAGCGCCGCTAAAGAAGTTTTCACTTCAAAAAATTCAAGACTTTTGTGTCCGATAATATTAGACCAATGGACACGCAGCCTATGTAGGTGCTACAGTGAAGGAAACACCCTCCACCGCCAGGGAATAGATGAGTTTCGCTATTCTTCCACGAAATCCCTCAAAGCGGTCAGGTTGGTATGTAAATCAGGCGACTTGGCCCCGCTCCAAAACTCTTCGTCCATGTTTCATTTATTGAAATAAGGTGCCTCATTTGCAAATGATTTAATTTATGGCTATATTCTCCGGGGCCATTCGCCGTGAAACATCTTTCAATGTGATCCGGTACATGCAAAGATTTTGCTTGTTTGCATAGTCCGGTCTATGTTTTGTTGGAAGTGCGTTTAGAGTTTAGGAAAGTACTGTGTGGGGCCGGTACTTAAAAAGAATGGCCCCACTGCATCTCTCCCCGTGCATCTCGTAAAAAACGACTAAGGGATATTTTTTTATTTAAACCGTTATGTCTCTCGGCACAGCCGCACTGGTGGCTGTGCCGAGAGACCAATGGTGCAGTCGACAGAGCCAAAATCACCTTTCATCGCGAAACCACGCTCAGTTAGGTGCCATGCCAGCATATTTGCGGACTGTTGCTAGGTTGTCTAGCCCGTTAATACGACGCTTGAAGTCACCCAGGTTAAATTCAGGAAATACACTCGCCGGAAGACAGTTCCACACTCTAGCGGTGCGACAGAGAAACGATTTAGAGAATGTCAACAACAAAAGGGTGCTGAGTCTCTCTGCGACGAGTCATGCGGAGATAGGACGGGTGGCAGGCAGGGTTGCCAGATGGTTCAGTTGAAAAAACCGGACATTCTTCATCAAAGGGCCTTGGACTTTTCAGGTACAAAATTAAAGTTGATTTTATGTACCAAATGTTTCATGACATTTACTTTTGAAAATAGATGGGAGATAGAGTATACATAAAAGGATTGAATTGATTGCGAACTTACTGAAAAATCGAAGAACACAGTAATATTAGTATTAAAATGTTCTGAAAAAGTAAATATTTGCGTTATATGAAGGAAAACTGGACATTTTGGTGTCCGGTTTTTCATTATTTTGGAGACCGGACACAAGCCTCAAAAACCGGACTGTCCGGTCCAAAACCGGACATCTGGCAACCCTGGTGGCAGGGAATAAGGGCAAGATGCCGTGCTAAAGGGCGACAGGATAACCTCTCACCTGGGAGCGGTCCTTCCACCGAGTCGTGCAGCGGGTGGGTCTTAGTATGAGTACTTACATTACTTGCTGCTTGATAGCTGTTACGGTTAATGTGTCCGTAACGACGTGATACGTCAAAGAACTAAGGTAGTCGACATTGCTAAGAAAATAAGCAAGCTGAAGTGGCAGTGGGCTGGGCACATCTGTCGCAGACCCGACAACCGATGGGGTAGACGGGTGCTCGAATGGAGGCCACGTACAAGCAAACGTAGCGTGGGACGCCCCCCGGCTAGGTGGACAGATGACCTAAAAAAGGTAGCCGGGAGTGGATGGATGAGAAGAGCGGAAGACCGCGCGTGGTGGCGTGCCTTGGGAGAGGCCTATGTCCAGCAGTGGACCGATACAGGCTGATGATGATAGCTGTTATCTTGTTTGTACGAATACTTGCTGAACGTGGTGGTCGGTGTTGTGCTGTAATTTACAAGAGTACCTGCAGCACAACTCCGTTTACTCTGCTTACCCCGATTGTCGGGATATAGCGTATGTAGGTATTTATATATGACATTTGATATAAGTTTTATTGTAGAGTTTAACTTAGTAAGGTTTATAATATGGGTTTCATAATCGAATTGACTCTCACAATACTACCATCTTTTATGTACATACAAGCTGTGCCCGCGGCTCCGCCCGCTCTCATATTTCACTTCGCTGCTAACCTCATAAGCCATTTAGCGTGATAGTAAGTAGCCTATAGTTGATGGGAAGAATCAAGCTATCTGTAGAATTTTGTTTTATTAAAATCGGTTTAGTGGTTCTCGAGTTATAAGCGGACAGACAGACACTCAGACAGACAGAAAGCAGACGTTGGATTTTATTATAGGTAAGGAAGGATTATGTTAAGTTGATGAAACGAGATCTACAAGTAAAAATTTCGTGCACGAGCTCAAGTAAATATTTATAGAAAACACTAGAGTCACTTGCTTATTTTCATATTTTGTAATTTAAACAATTTTAATAATAAAATTCCTCTCTCAGTACGACTCCCGACATTCCGAAACACTTAAATCATTTACATTTTCCAAACTTAAATCCCTGCATTTTAATACTTACTATTCCCCGTCTGGAATTCCGTTTGAAATCTTGAAATCTCTGGACGTTGGCTGTAGGAGTGAAGTGGCGGGATCTGAGGGAGGATAGAGGGGGTGTTACCAACGGAATAAAGATAAATATAATCTGTATGGAAGTGGCTAACGATTATTTGAATATATGTGTTTTAAAATTTTTTTTGGTGTAATAATAGGTGTCAATTAAAAAAAATATATTCACAGATCTCATGCATTACATGACCTTCGGGTACATCGAAAATGACTTTTAGGGCGTATTCAAATATAAAAAATATATAAATTTTGAAAAATAAAAATAAATTGTAAAAAAAAAATTAAATTAGAATTATGAATTATTTTTGAAGTATTTCGTATTTCACTACTCACACTGCAAGATAAAGACGACTATGGTAACTCGCGTAACGGAAAATTTAAAAATAATCATACTCCCAAATTTTAACTCTTTTAAAAAAAATCAAAAAAGACATCCCCAGATATTGAGTCAATCTCCAATATAAAAATATAAAAGTTTAAAATATATAATTTAGAAATATTTTTAAAAATGCCATTTTTAAACCCTCTAGTAACGGCTATTTTAGCGTTTTTTTGCGATTTTCTCAAAAACTTTTTAAATTTTGTTTTTCACCATCTTGTAGCCTTCGTAGATGCGCGTCATTTGATATCCTAAATATTCACGTAGCCTTAAAAGTCACAACACCAGGGCGAATTCGCACTCTCGCTGGAAATCGGGGACTATACTGAAGCGATCGAAAAGACATTTTCAATGTCAACACACCCATTTAGGCCCATCCACGCTCATCAATCAAGGACAAAACTGCAAACTTTGACAGCTCCGCGAGCAAATCTAGTATTCGCAGTTGTTCTGTGGCTTGGACAGACCTAAGACTTTGGCTTTGGTCTGTTGGCTCAGAGCCAAGACCCCTCTATGTTTATGTAACAGCTACGTATGGAAGCAATCCGTCCGTTGGGAAAGGATTAAAATTGTTTTATATTTACTTTGCGGAACCTCTTTTCAGAAATGTTGTTGCGCAGAGGTTTTGAAAACGTGCGATTTGTTTTTTTCACTTTCATATGGTTTTCTTTTTGTGTCTTTGTCATTATTAAATTGTATATCCACCGGGTTGGCTGAAAGGTAACAAGTCCGCCCTTATCACACACTGCGATTCCGTAGGGATGTCGGCTCCCTAAGTGTCTTCTATCGCTTATTCCATGGGGAGTGCTCGGAGAGACCGTGGTTTGGATCCCACGTAAAACTGTAGGTCCCTTCGATTCTCACCTTACTAGGTGGTAGGTTTTATCCCGCCAGGTTGCTTCCACCGCACTGAATGAAACGTCAGTCGAAAGGGCTATGTAAATAGTCGGCCATAATAACACCATATTCTGTGAAAATTTCAACGGGCTACCTATTACGGTTCAAGAGATACCGCCCTCGGTCAGACAGACAGACAGACGACGACGTAAGCCTACGCAGTCTGTCTGTCTGTCTGGGGTCTATAATAGGGTCCGGTACGACAGATACGGAACCCTAAAAATTACAAACAATTATTTAGAAGCCAGCATTTCACAGGTAAAACGCATTTTCGAGAATCTGACGTCAAATTATAAACAAGAACAAAAGTTTCGCTTAAAACCTCTGACCAACTTTTCGCAAGAGCTTTCGTTGTTAGCAACCGGACTGTCATAGAATTCAGAAGTAAGGAATTGGTATTGTCATGCCTTGCCTACAGTTAACTACGTACATACATACGACCATCGGGGTAAGCAGAGTAATCGGTGTTGTGCTGCAAGAAATCGGGCTAATTACAGCACAACACTGACCATAACGTTCAGCAAAATTATGGTGAATAAACATATTTTCTTTTCTTTTTCAAAATATTGGAGCGCCTCTCCGAGCGTGGTTTCGCGAGGAGTGGTGTTATTGGCTGTGGCTGATCTTCCGTTGAAGTTTTGGGCACAGCCACCCGTGCCGGCTGTCTATAAAATAAAATTATCAACCATATATGATACCACACGAAGATAATTACTCCGTCCAGTTCAGTGTAGCCGGCACGGCCGAAGGGAAGCACTGACGTGGCACCAAGTTCACTCGGTGTTATGGGCTGACATACGGATGTTGTAGGTGATGTAGCCAACAACCGTGTCAGTTTCCATAAAAAAAAACCTCAACACTCATATACCGCTTCCATACTCTTCGATTTCTTCGCCGACCATCGTCCTTTCTTAGGCCGGCGGAGTTCGTTCGGGGCGTATATATGGTATGATTTATACCACAATTATTGTAATGGGGAGAAAGTTCCCAGTTCAAAAGGCCCACGGATAAGCCACCGTTTCAACGGGGAATAGGCCATCTCAACGGGCTCACGGCCTATAAGTCACGAGAGGAGCCATTCATCACGTTTAGGTAAATAAAATGCGGATCTTTGTGTTGCCTCGTATTTGCCGCCAAGTGAAACGATTTGAGAGCTCTCACTGTTGGCGTGTTTGCTTTGGATATCCAAGGGTTTGAGAAGTTCACAGTGTTTCTTGGAAGGTTACTGAAACTAACAATTTTTGTTCTGAATTCAGCCTGAATAAAGAAGTAACGTTTGCGAACAGACTAGGTAATTCGCGAATCTATTTTTGATATATGAAAACCAGCATGGGTAGCTGTGCCGAAGGACAACAGGTGCAGTAGACGGAGCAAAAAACCTCTCCTCGCGAAACCACGCTCCATGAGATGCCATGCCAGCAGATTTAAGCACTCTAATGTTCCAATGCGATTTTACAACGTCTAAGCGTCTTCTAAGTCTAAAATTTACATAGCCGTTTCGACCAAAGTTTAATTCAGTGCGATAGTACCAACCCGGGCAGGACGAACGCTACCACCTAGTAAGGTAAGAAAGGAAGGGACCTACAGTTTTACGTGGAATCCGAACCACGGTCAGCCTCCATCCAGCGGTCATCCATCCAAGTACTGACCGCGCTCAGGGTTGCCTAACAACAGTCGACCGACCGCACCACTGACCAACCGAGGCTGACAAAACTCACGTGGTTAGGAAATCGGTCTGCCGTGCGAGAGATTTGATTTTGGAATGTATTTAGAATGCAATTGGAATTAATTTTTTGAATTTTCGAAAACTATGCCATACCACACATGCTGCCCTGTATCACGAAAATCGGGTAAGCAGAGCAATCATTCTTGTGCTTCAAGAACTCGGCTAAATTACAGCATAATACCGACCACCACGTTTAGCAAAATATTCGATCAAAACTTAACAAGCAGCAAGTAAGGCACGAAGACTTACCTACTGCGTGACTAGGTGCAAGAACCGTTCCAAGGTGACAGGTGCTACTCGTCACCCTTTATCACGACATCGTGTCCTTATCTCCTAGTCGAAAAAGAAAGGGACCTCTTGATACCTACACACACACACACACACACTCTACATAGAACAGTTTGCGAATGGTATTGGCAGTTGAAAGTTAGGTAAGTTCAGAACTTGTCAATACATCTTTATTTTGTTAAGAAGTCCTGAAGATAAAGGTCCTCAACCCCCCCCCCCCCCCCCCCCCCTTCACTCAGTTCCCTTCCATCCCCTCTCTACTTTGAAGTTTTTCTAAGACTTACCACGTATTCGTACAAAGTACACGACTTCTTTTTGCTGTAATAAACTGACTTGAAACTAATAAAAGGTCGCATTGAATTTAAGTTTCAAGCGGCGGGTGGCCGAGTGGTTTGGGCATCGGCTTCTCATGCGAGAGGTCCGCGGTTCGAATCCCGTCGGCGTGTACCAATGAGTTTACTCATTAAACGTTGCTTGTCTAACATGAGTACTAAGTTGGGGGTTTCGGCCTCCGCTTAGCTCACGCTGCTGACTCTACTCAGGTCGGTGGGTCAAATGAGATACTACCCTAAACGCTGGGTTGAGTACTGCGGGGTTCCGTTAAAAGCCCCAGAATGCTTCGTGCTTCTGCACGGAACACTGGAGTTGGTCTCGCAGGGGTTGTGGTTTAGCGTTGATTCCCTGGTGCTTCTGCACTTGTGTAGTCAAGCACCTAACACGGGAATAAGTAGCGAAAGCTGCGAGTGGTGAGCCACTTAGAGCTCCGTAACCAATGTGGAGAATTGGTAGACATGCGAATAATGTAGATCGGTATGTCGGTGCAACACACACTTATATGTGGATGTGGAATGGATTTTCCACGAGCTAATGACGCTGACGTAAGTCTGTCATTCGAGACCGGTGGATCCCCGGTACACATTAGGTGGTGGTCATATGCACTTCCACGCATATACATAGCTGGTGAAAACAAAAGCCTTTAGGCTAGTACAAAACGCTGAGGCCCTGGGCACAGGTTGTGGTTGGATAGGGTGCTGACCCCAGTGGCAGTGAAGGCTTCACCCCCGGCTCTCGACTTCGGTCGGGGGTTCCCTCGGGTGGACGGGTGGTGGCTCGGATCGGCTGGGGAAAGGTCGCAGCCTGTGTTTCCCACGGGATTTTTTCGGAAGAACGGATGTTCGACAGAGCAGCTATGGGGCCTCGATCTGGCATATATGATCACTGTACTCGCAAGAGTGCAGGTAGTAGACGTCTGGATTTTGTGGCCGAAAGGCTGGTACTCTGGACGTCTATAAACAAAACGTAAATCAAACAACAAATGATAGTAAAGGAGGTTGACGAAAAAAATTACGTGCATACCTACACCTGCTGCTTCACCGTTCGGAACCGGTGTAAAACTGTAGGTCCCTTCCCTTGCCCCTTACTAGGTGGTAGGCTCAAATTGTAGCCGACTGGGTTGATATCACCGTACTGGATGTAAGATGGCCGCATAGCAGCCTCGGCTGTGTTCTCCTCTAGTCCAGTATAGCCAGCAATCCAGGGAAGTCTCCGGTATGGCACCTACCTTCTCGGAGGTGATATTGGCTGGTCGGAGCATGCGCTTTGGCCCCTCCGACTCAGCCACCCATACCGGATTACATAAAAAAAAAAAAAAAGTTTATTTTTGTCTCAGAAGCAGAAGGAGGCGAACATATCGCAGAATGTAGTTTCTTTAAGTCAATATTGTATACCCTTTACCTACCTAACCTAAGCCATTGTATTATAATATTTAGGTAAGTACTCGTGTATTTGATTTATTATTGCTATATTTCCTTTTATTTATTTTTTATATTTGTTTTATTTAATCCCAGCGAAAAGACATGTAACGATGAACTGTATCCTTTTTATATTATCTGTTTTTCTAAATTCAACTTTACTGCAGGAGACATAAGGACACATATCACATGTCTAATCTTGCAGGTAACAGTGAATGTACTCGTATTATGGCTTTTCGCTGTATTTAGAGGGCGAAGACTCAATCTCTGTTTTTAAATTGTAATTTTTTTTTTATCGAAACTGACACGATTGGCTACATCACCTACAACATCCGTGATGTCAGCCCATAACACCGGGTGAACTTGGTGCCACGTCAGTGCTTCCCTTCGGTCATGCCGCCTACACTGAACTGGACGGATAACACAAACTATTTACATAGCCGTTTCGACCGACCTTTCATTCAGTGCGGTGGTACCTGACCGGGCGGGTTAAACCCTACCACCTATTAATATAAGAAGGGAGTCATATCCCTTAATCGCCTTTTACGACACGGGGAGAGATACAGTGGGGCTAAACCCGGGCGGGTTAAACCCTACCACCTAGTAATATAAGAAGGGAGTCATATCCCTTAATCGCCTTTTACGACATACACGGAGAGAGATACAGTGGGGCTATTATTTTAAAGTACCGCCCCCACAAGGTACAAAATATGGCCCTACTGGAATGTGCAATAAAACTGTTTCAAAGCTCTCTCTAGGTATCACAAATTAAAATAGCTGATGCATCACGTTCTAGAATGTTCTATAATGTTTCAAAGTTTACTCTCTAACGAGCGCACCATTGTCTTTCCGTGCTCACTTTGTGAACTGCTGTGTCCCGCATCTCTTTGTCTACATGTCGACTGAGGCTTAGCCGACAGCACGAGATAGTACGGCCGATTGTCCACCGTACGTTCCGTGATCGGATGTCGGAACGTTCCAATATCACAAATGTTTAAGCGAACTAGACAAACTCCGTCGCGAATTTCAAGCATAACAGATCGATTTTGGGAAACTAAGTCTGACTTATGGGGTAGCTAGGAATTAAACTATTGTATTAATATAGTACAAAATATGTACAGAAGTGTTAACTAGCTTACTACTATCATACATTGTTATTTTTTGAGGGATAAATATTTTTAACCATCAAAAAATGGCTGACATTACGTAGCGTTTATCCATTAATTGCTTTACTATCCTAAGATCATCTGTCCACGCGACATTCGTTATCCGATATTCAATCCTAACGTGACAACGCAATAACTGTGTGATTTTATTTTTCTAATTTCTTATTCAAGAATTTAATCGAAAAGTTTATTTTATTGTTAAGTTTGACCAGTTTGATATTCATTTTTACTTGTAGTGTTTAATAATTTTACCATTATTGTAAAATTGTTCAATGATCGTCTATTTTTTATTGGACCGAACAAAGAGTAAGGAGCGCAGCGACATAATACGTAATAGTAATTTGGGACCGAAATAGAATAAGACAAATTGTATACGGTATTTGACGTAAGTGTATATATAATGTACCAAATAGTTATATACCAATAAAGGAAGCGGAGTTTTGCACGAAGGTCCCCAACCAAGCGGGATTAGTTTTCAGGCCTAGAGCCAACCCCAAACCAAACAACAACAACAACCAATAAAGGAATTGAAATTTAAATTGAAAATGAATTAATTCATTGTTCAATTACGACCAGTCGCACGGCGCTCTGCGAACAAAAGCTGTGTGACGTAATTTCTCGTGTTTCCGTCAACAATAGAAAACGTTCATCGTTCGGACTCAGAGCGGACTATGGACAAACTTTCGCAGACAGTAAAAGTTAGCCGGAAGGCTTCGACGCGCCGGTGGCTTCAGATTTCTACCTGCCGACTCAGCGCCGAAGTTTGCCGCTCAGCAGAGTTGTATCGAGTTTAAAATTCAGATGTTTTGCTGAAGATTTCGCCGCGCGCCGGAGTTCGTTACCCAGTTGCTTCTGTTTAGTAATCAGATTTATTCTGTGAGTTAGCGCGGCTGCTTCTGCCGACAAATAATTGCGTTTTGGTGGGAAATTATAACTTTCCGCAAACGGTGAAGATTGCTACGAGTGATTACATATTTATTTTGAGAAGATTTTTTAAGTTAGGTACTGCCAATAATGGAAGGTTTCTACTTTACGTCCGTGATACAGAATACTCGAATTCGATTGAAACTGATTTCGATTTGCAAGAAACTGATTTTTGCCCGTGGATTTGTTCGCGCTCGAAAAGTCAACTTCCTTTCATTTCTCGTTAATTGGTTTCAGGAAATTCTAAATTTGAAGAAGTCTATAAACGTAATTTTTTTTTAAATTCCAGGTTATTCCAAGTGATAATTAGGTGGCGAGACTCGAGAAACGGAAATAACGCATGCAATCAAGTAAAGTTTATTTATAGCATAGTGTATGGCTCTAACGACCGCGGAGGCGGGATGACATTTCCGTTTTGACAGCTGACAGGGACGTCGCTACCGAAACACTCTCCTAATTTTTTTTCAATAAAATTAAAGTACACGTTTTAAAAACATGTTTGCCTTAGTTCCTTACAAAGATACCCTGCGAAGTTTTTTCCTGGTTCTTCTTCGTGGGTGTAATCGAACCGGATAGTACAAAGTCTAACAGCTATATGAATGATCAATAAATTAATACAATACAAAACATATTTAGAACTGGACATGAATATTTCGTTCTAAATAAATAAATATGACTCCATGATTATTCACCGGCTAAGAAAGTCAATATTCTTTTCAACTGCCCTCCACAATACTCCACATCCAGTGATTCGAAGCATTTCACAAAGGGTCCTTCCTAATGAGGCACTTAATTCGTTTTGAAAGCCTTCTTATCCAGCAGTACTATTCCATATCAGAGATTTTCCTAAGGGCATAGTGATAACGACTATAGATAAAACGAGGTTTGACCTTGCCGAATATGGCTAAGATGACTTTGGGACCACTTTGACGGAAGTTAACTTTCTCCATACAAAATCATCTTTCGGCACTTATGTTTTCTAGCCCCTTAAACCTTATCCGATTTTTAAATATTTTTTTTTGTCTTAGGGGCAGTCCAATCTACGTTCCTGTTATTTTTTGTTTAGATGAAAATTAAATACACTCCCCGTGTGTGTGTACTGTGTGGGGCCGGTACTTTAAAAGAATAGCCCCACTGCATCTCTCCCCGTGTATGTCGTAAAAGGCGATTAAGGGATAATGACTCCCTTCTTATATTACTAGGTGGTAGGGTTTAAACCGCCAGGGCTGGTACCACCGCACTAAATGAAAGGTCGGTCCAAACGGCTATGTAAATAGTTTGTGTTTTTCGTCCAGTTCAGTGTAGCCGGCACGACCGAAGGGAAACACTGACGTGGCACCAAGTTCACCCGGTGTTATGGGCTGACATCACGGATGTTGTAGGTGATGTAGCCAAACGTGTCAGTTTCCATAAAAAAAAAACACCGGAGCTAAAAATTTGTATTTCATGCAAGTACCTAATTTTTGGAGGATTATTTTAGTACCTATACAAAATTTATGTTTTTATTATTTTCTATTATTCAATGCTGATTAAAGTTGTAAATGCACACTAAACCTAGTTTAAGAATCCCAGACCTTTCGCACGAAAGGCAGACAATTTTATACCGTAACAATTCCGTAATCCGGGGAGAAAATACCAAGAACCTCACGCATTTACACGATAGAGCTTACATCTAACTTCTAAGGCTCTCGTACACAACTCAAGCGACCTTGACGTGATCCGAACTGCCAGCGAACGGAGAGCACTCGATCATACTTCAGCGTAGCGATACAGGGGATTCCCGCTTGTCATGTTGGAAGAAAAAGCTAATTTTTCGCAAACAGAAATAACTTTTTCGCGCGTTTCTTGGCGTATGATATATGGAGATTTATGAGCGCCTGGATATGTGGATATACAATACGATTGGGAGGGTAAAACCGAGGCTTGAGCGAGATTTTATTGGCACTGTTTGAGTTCGTTTTGTATGGTGATTGTCGAATGTTCCGCCTAAGTCAAATGTGAAAGAAACGAATAACAGATTGGAAATGGTTGCTTTCGCACTAGACGATAGCGGCACGGTTACGGCACGGCGACGATCACGACACGACTACGGCACAGCAGCATTGAGAGAATACTATTAAATGCCGTAACGACATGACGTGACTACGCCGGACAGTGCGAAAGCGTTTTATATGCTTTCATAATTATTTTTTTATGGACAGCCGGTACATCACTTCTCGCGAAACCACGGTCAGACAGGCGCCATGCCAGCTAAAAGCAGAATAAGCGGATAAAATGGTCATCGTCTAGTTTATTAATACGCCTTTTGAAAATCCCCAGTTCCTTATTATCGGCGTACGACACAGGAACGTTTTCGAAAAGCGATGCGTTTTCAGAAAGTTGGGTGTCAACAACATATCCGAGCAGGTCCGGATTGCCGTGACGGCAGCCCCTGCTTGCCGTGCTGTGGTTGTTACTGACATTACCGTTGCCGTGTCGTTATCGTCCAGTGCGCGAGTAGTCATCGGCCACCAAATAACTCGTCCTTACCTTGAGTAACCTTAGTCGCATTCGTTGCAAGTACTGTTGTAAATTACGGCAGAACACCGACCACCACGTTTAGCGAAGTATTCGAACAATATTCAAACGATCAAGCAGCAATTAAGGCACGAAGACCCACCCGCTGATGACTCGGTGGAAGGATCGTTCCAAGGTGATATAGTTACGCCAACCTGTCGCCCTTTAGCACGGCATTTTGTCCTTATCCCTTAGTCGCCTTTTACGACATGCACGGGGAGAGATGCAGTGGGGTTATTATTTTTAATTACCGGCCCCACACGGTATTCGACCCTGTCAACGAATAAATTTAAAACAAATCTTTAAAAAAATCACAATCAAGTACCAGGAACCCAGCAAAGGGCATGGGAAATCTTTGTTCCCGGCACATGAGGCTCCATGTCCCTGCGGGCGAAATCGCGTCTTTATGGCGTTCACTCCTCGCAGTTACGTGTAACATGTCGCAATAATGGTATCCGCACGTTTTGAACTAGCAATGAATGTCGTTGGATGTTTTGAGGACGAAATCCAATTGTTTACTGTAATTTTGGTCGTAATTTTTGTATATAGTTTATGTACAAAAATTACGACGCATAATTACATACGTATAATCGTAGCAAAGTTTTAAATACGCATTGCTCTATTATATCAACAATATGTATGTATATTGATCTATTATATACAAAAATTACGACGTATAATTAATTACATACGTATATTCGTAGCTAAGTTTTAATGGCTTTATCCCTTTAATTGATAGGATGAAGACTTCAAATAATTAATGGTTTCACTTGTGGTGTGAAATTATATTAATTAATTAGGAGATATATTATGTGCTACGGCGATCGTTACCCAAATTGTTCTCGGCGCCTCTTGCGTGAATTTCTCGCTCAGCTATTTAAGAAAATCATATTATATATTATATATTATTATCATTTATTCACATATTTCCTTCAAATTATCTTTGTACATAACGTGCAAATAACGCTATAAACATTAAAAAATATAAAAACAAAAAAAATTACATTAAAAGAAATATTATTAAGATTTTTTCTCATTATCGTTTATTTTCTGCATTTATACGTTGTAGAAGAAAAGATAAGAAAAGAGAACCGAGTAAATCTATGCAACAGATCCGGCCTGACAGGAGCCTTTTCATGCCACTTTTGAAAAACCCCTTGGGAGAAAATATATGAGCAAGTAGTGCGTTCCACAATTTTCCGGTTCTGTGAACAAAAGACCTACAGAACCGGTTGGTGCGCATCCTCGGTATAGTAGGTCGATTGTATAGGTTCATGCCTTTTAATCATACTTACCAAGCGTTATTTGTCAACAGGTGGAGGGGTGCTGCCCGGAATCGGCGCGGAGTTCCCGCCGCGCACTGTAGAGCGACCCTACTTCGACGACGTGTCGCCCCGCAACGTGACAGCTGTGGTCGGACAGTCGGCGGTGCTGCGGTGCAGGGTCAAGCACATGGGCAACCGGACTGTATGTGATGCACTTTGATACTTTAATCATTAGGCTCAATCCACACTGGGACGGCAGCGGCGCGGCACGGCCGGCAGCGGCCGGCGGCGGCGGCCGGCCGGCGGTGGCCGGCGCGGCAGGCTAGCGTCGCCGCCCGCGTGCCTATGCTAAATACTCCAATCAATGAAGCATTTCCACTCGACGTAATTCCTCTGTCGCTGAAACTTTGCAGTGTGATAAAGTAGGGTTTAAAATACACGTTTGACAAATTATCTAGGATTTTTTATATTTGGAAGTTAGGTATTTATACCTAAACATGAAAATCGCTTATAACTGCTGGTGAAAAATTGCTCCGTCCGAAATTCCTTCGGTATATGATATTATATATTAATAAGATTATATATATAACATTATCTAGGAAAATTTCGATTTCGAATAGGCAGAAATTTGAAAATACCTATTTTGTATCATAACTTCTTCTTTTGTATCACCGGCGCCACAGGCGCGGCCGCTGGCGGCTGCGCGAGGCGCTGCGCGTGGACGCGCGGCGCTTGATCTTTTCGGACTTTTCAAGCGATATTGGTATTTTTAAGTATGTAGATAAAGTTTAAAATTATTTCACACCGAAAGTGCGCGCCGCGCCGCTGCCGTCCCAGTGTGGATTGAGCCTTACCGTCGTTTTAATCATTGATCTATTAGTACTACATAGATCAGCCTTTCTCATGTTTTTTGTGTGCTTTTTTTAAAATTTCATGAGAGTATTTATTCAAAATAACGAAAAGATTTTTTTTATGTAAACCAGCATGGGTGGTTGTATCGAGGGACCAATGGTACAGTCGACAGAGCCAAAAACCCCTCTCCTCGCGAAACCACGCTCGGTGAGGCGCCATGCCAGCTGATTTGCGGACCGTTGTTAGGCTGTCTAGCCCGTTGATACGACGTTTGAAGACACCCAGGTTAAATTTCCACATCCTAGCGGTGCGACAAAGAAACGATTTTGAGAACCGATGGGTTCTCAAAAGCCCATAAAAATTAAATATAAAAAAATTAAACTGAAACTAACCTAAAACAAAACTTACCTATCTAAAAAATATACCTAAGCATGAACATATAAATTTAATAAAACATTTCTTCTAGTTCAAACAATAAAGTATTTTCTACCTATCTACCTTATTATTATTAAATTGTAAATAATAAATAAATAAATTTGTACATTGAGGTATTTCTGCGTCAGTTACTCGCTGGCGGAGAACTCTTCGTGGAATTTTTCCACGGCTCGTCTGCCAATGTACCTATGATCTCCAGCAGGACTATTATCCTTCCCCCAACTGTTAAAATCCCTTTCTCATCCTTCGCGAACACTAAATTAATTATGTCAACGTATAAACGTCCCGTATATTCGACGTAACGCAGCCGATGTGGGAATATTCTCGTCAATATCGTTACGTAGCCGACGACGTCTGTGTCGCGGACGCGGGTTAGCCGATGCGACGTGATCATATCGGCGGGAACCAGACAATTCAAAAGAACAGAACTGCTATCGTCGCACATTGTACCGTGTGGGGCCGGTACTTTAAAAGAATAGCCCCACTGAATATCTCGCCGTGTATGTCGTAAGAGGCGACTAAGGGATATGACTCCCTTCTTATATTACTAGGTGGTAGGGTTTAACCCGCCCGGGTTGCTACCACCGCAATGAATGAAAGGTCGGTCGAAACGGCTATGTAAATAGTTTGTGTTTTCCGTCCAGTTCAGTGTAACTGGTACGACCGAAGGGAAGCACTGACCTGGCACCAAGTTCACCCGGTGTTATGGGCTGACATCACGGATTTTGTAGGTGATGTAGCCAACCGTGTCAGTTTCCATAAAACAAAACATTGCATACAATTTTCTTTTCGCGCACTGGGGGCAGTGATTGCATCACTATTTGTCTCTCTCACTATACGCTGGATTTACCGTGGATGAGTACCAATCGGTTCTGCAGATCTTTCCTCTACAGAACTGGTAAACTCTGGAACGCTCTCCTTGCCCACATATACCCAAATTATAGTCTCGGTTCCTCCAAGAGAGGCGCGAATAGGCACCTGTCAGGCCGGAATGGCATTCGCAACTCCCGCGTACGATCGAATGTCCATGGGCGTCGTTAGGCACATTATGGGTGGCTCGGCACCACATGTCGCACTTTATATAAAAAAATAATGTAGAATTTTGCACTGTTTTCTATGTAATCCGAATGGGTGATTGAGTGAGAGGGGCCGACCTGCCAATGTATGATCTTCGAGAAAGTACCACGGCTAGCCTCAGCGACTTTTCACGGCCACACCTAGTAATATAAACCGACTCTAGCGTGCTGCAATACCGTTCAATATTGCTTAGCCCGCATTCTACTGCGCATATGAGCCAGTTCAGTTTCAGTTCCAGTTTTGCATAATGGATAAAGCGGCCGATATCGGCCGCTCCATCGGCAAAAGGTATTTATCGAAAAAGTATAAGTTAAAGTTTCTAGTAGATGCAAAAAATATGATAGTTCTCACTCAAAATTCTGAGATCTTGGAAACAAAACATTGTGGGCTAAAGCAGTTTTCTGTGTTTCTAGATGATTATTGAAAATTCTGTTAGATAAAGCATTTGCAATGTACCCTTTTCTATACAGTGGATTTTTTTTATGCTTCGCATATTTTCGGTTACTTCAACTTTCGCGATGGAAAATTGGTCGATTTTGATTTCAATTGAAAAAAAAAATAGCCTGGCTTAGCCAGGCTTAACTTCGACGAAACGGGCTTGATGCAAGCCCGTTTCGTCAAAGTTAATTCGTCGAAGTCATCGCACAGCGCCGTCGGGGTACCGGTACCAAGACCGACAACCCCCTGATACCTCTTCTATTACTTATAAATTCTCTAACGGGAATCATTTCACACGTAGCACCGTCTTGTGTCGCGCCCTCACGTCCGCGTATACGAGTGTCGGAGATCGTAGCAGGCTTCATAATCCGGCAAATGCTGATTTATATTTTTTTAGGGTTCAGTAGGAAAGTTGAAAACGATAATAATATGTGTTATATATGTTATTCCATGGGGAGGCTCGGAGGAGCTGTTTAACGCGATCCCGCCGTCCCCGTTCCACCTCCGCACCACGCGCACCGGGCAGGGTATGCATCCCTACACGCGGGACTTACCTCGGATATCCTATTACTTTAAATCAGCGAAACTTGTATATAAATAATTGTTTTCCCGGAAACGGCTCTAACGATTTGGATGAAATTTTGTATTTAGATAATGTTTTTTTTTTTCAAGTTTATCTAGCTAGATAGGTGTAGACGCCGACCGAAGCTCGGTCGCCTAGGTGCTATTCTTTATTGAACACCTATTCATACAAATTAGGTACATCAGGCGAGCTTAATGCCGGGAGGCATTCTATTCTAACTAACCTTTGGAATGTGAGAGAAGTACGTGCAGGCGAACAAGAATATTTTGTGACAATTTATTTAACTGTAAAGAAATATGACAGACTACAAACGAAACCTAATAAATAAAGCGAAGTTTTTACGGAAGGCCCGCGACCGGCCGTGTAATGTACGTCAATATATGAATTAGGATATTAGGAACTCGAGAACCACTTCACCGATTTAAATACGGTTTTCACTGTTACATTCAACACCAACAATTCAATTTCATCTTAGCAATCATTCCTTTAAAAAAAGGTAGCCGGGAGTGGATGGATGAGAAGAGCGGAAGACCGCGTGTGGTCGCGTGCCTTGGGAGAGGCCTATGTCCAGCAGTGGACCGATACAGGCTGATGATGATGATGATGATGAATCATTCCTTTCAGTATTACATACATCTCTGTATGACACCATGTATTGTGAGAAAGAAAATAGTGAATAGGATTGTTTTATTTCGCGTGAATAATACGTTAAAATTTTCATACAAACAAATTCACGTAAATTTTAACGTAAAAAAACCCCGACCCTTAAAAAGCCAAAAATAATTTCCGTTTACTTACTTAAAGGAGTCGGGAGACCGCTAAGTAAATTCCCGCGCAGTTCTGAGTTTTTATATTTTATTTACTTAGCGGTCCCCCGACTCCTTTAAGTAAGTAAACGGAAATTATTTTTGGCTTTTTAAGGGTCGGGGTTTTTTAAGGGTCGGGGGTTTTTTAAATTTGTAATTTAACTTTTATTTCAAGCTTTTTAAAAGAAACCGCATGAAAATCGGTCCACTTTTTGAGATAATAAATTTTTTTATTACCTTATTACTTGATTACTTGATTACAAACATAGCTAAGAACCATCCCGATTAAATAAGCTTCCTAATAAAAAAAACCGCATCCAAATCGGTCCATCCGTTTGGGAGCTATGATGCCACAGACAGACACACACACACACACCCTCACACCCTCTCACACACACCCTCACACACACACACACACACGTCAAACTAATAACACCCCTCCGTTTTTTCGTCGGGCGCGGTGCGATATGATTACGCAACGTCGCACACCCGACAACGCAAGTCCTACTTTGACTTTAGCTAGCGCAGCTAGGGTATCCATAGGTCCAGATTTTTCCGGACATGGCGGCAAAGTAATGCTGCGCAATGCGGTTATACATATACATTAGCTATATGAAATCCTTTTTTTAACCCCCGACGAAAAAGAAGGAGGGGTGTTATAAGTTTGACGTGTGTGTGTGTGTGTGTGTGTGTGTGTGTGTGTCTGTCTGTGGCATCGTAGCTGCCAAACGGATGGATCGATTTGGACGCGGTTTTTTTTATTAGGAAGCTTGTTTAATCGGGATGGTTCTTAGCTATGTTTGTAATCAAGTAATCAAGTAATTAAGTGATAAAAAAAAATTTTATCTCAAAAAGTGGACCGATTTTCATGCGGTTTTTTTTAAAAAGCTTGAAATAAAAGTTAAATTACAAATTTAAAAAACCCCCGACCCTTAAAAAGTCAAAAATAATTTCCGTTTACTTAATTAAAGGAGTCGGGGGACCGCTAAGTAAATAAAATATAAAACTCAGAGCTGCGCGGGAATTTACTTAGCGGTCTCCCGACTCCTTTAATTAAGTAAACGGAAATTATTTTTGACTTTTTAAGGGTCGGGGGTTTTTTAATTATTTATTATATGTTTTTTTTTTACTCTTACAACTTATATGTGTGTTATAATATATTTTAAATATGTATTAGCTTGAGAGCCAGGCTGTTTAAAAAAATCCCTCTTTTTCTTCGGAAAGTGCGAGGATAGCGCTGACAACGGAATCAAAAGATTTGACAAAATAACTACACGAAACACTTTTTAATAAAAATCTGTCCGCGAACCTGTATTATGAAAATGTGAGGCCTTTTTAAATAATGTATGCACCTATAACTTTATTTTATATAAAATATTGACAATATTTATTTATTCATACAGGAACACAATAATAAAGGGAAATAATTTATAACTAATTAAAACTATACAATATACACTAAATTAAGTATTTAAATAAAAATGTGAAACAGAAACAGAAAATAATCGAAACGTATTAAAGTATTTCGCAAAAGCAAAGTTTAACCCTTCACTAGAACACCTATTAAATATGCTTACCTAACTTGAGTCCCATACCTTTTTCGCCGCGCGCAAAAACGAGAAATTTTGGCCCGCCTATGCCTTCCCTATAGTTATATTCTATCCTACCCTTTCCGCTTATCCATATGATTGTTTCGAGATGTTTTGACTGTAAGGTTATACACTATTTGCGGGCACCGATCCGCCTGGGAAGTTAAGCTGAGGTCCTTACCACACACAACGTCCTAAAATAACAAGACACTTCAAGTGTGAGCCTTTAAGACATCTGCGAATACCGAGCTAGGACAGAAATGTCGCGTTCTGTTTAATGACTTCACTTCCTTCCTATTTTTGGCACTTCGGCATCACTATTAATTGGAGAATATAATTAAATATATAGTATTTATAACGTAACGTAAATATAACGATACATAATTAAAATTTTACGCGAAAGGTATCCGTGAATGAAATCATTGTATACACTTGGTTTCATCGATTTCAATGCTCGAAGTACATTTCTGATATGATTAATTATTACGATCGGGCAGATCGTATGCAACTCGGCTTTCGACCTCGTCATGCTTGGTTTAATTACTTTTCGCCGGTACACAATATAAAAATATATATACACAGCTCGTTCTTCGGCCTCATCCTGTTTACTTCAAGCGAGTACAGCAGCGTTCTTCATACTCTTGTCCCCGAGCGGCTCGCCTCTGTTCCCGGAACGCTTTGACTCGGTATTTGACCTCGCTCTGTTTCCTTACCTACTAAGATAATTTAAAAAAGCAAAGCACGCGAAAGCGCTGGCAAGTTCACGTTATCTACATCTGAATATTGATTTATGTCCCAATTCTGTGTCAGAGTGAGTGGACTGAAATTCTCAACTCACCCCCTATAAATAAAACATGTGACACAAAATGCCACCACACCAAAACAACCCGAATACCAGTAGTGTGAACATTTCTCAAGGCCATGAATATGGAATATGCTTCTGGGTTGCATTTGAATGTCGAAACTAGCTCTCGCTGCAGGTATATATACTATGTATACACATAATATATATACTAGTATCGTTACTTGAATTGAAAGCGTTACCGTGTGAGAGAGTTAGTACCACCACACCGCCCTGCCGCGCTGCCATCGCTCCGCTCGTCTTATTATTATAGTTAATTGGGTGAAAAATTAAGTTCTCTTTTGTATTAAATTGTGAAAAGGCAGCGACGTCGTCCAATTTGCTTTGTAATGCCTTTGAGCGAATATTATACGTTAAATTGTTTTGAAAATATCTTCCTCGCATTCGCTGGTTTCATAGTATCTCGGTACTTAAGGCGCCAGCTCGTTCGATAGATCATAATGTGAAGCCAGCCACCGGTGATTTTTGTTAAACGAAATCGCTTTGATGAAGGAAGTCATCATTAGCATTAAGAAAGTTGACAATTTGTATTCTACTCAAGCCAGTTCATAAATTCCATTCGCAAACAAAATATTTGTAGTTGTTATTTCCGAATTGCTTAATATAAGGGTATAAAATGAAATCCTTCAATAATTAACGAACTAAGCTACCTACCGCCGGCGCTAAAACTTGCCAAGGACACCAAGTGTCCCTAAATTATCTGAATTGAACTATTTATTAAATTGAAACTCTTCTTTTCATTAGACAAAACTATATCATAAACAAAGAACTAGGCACGTCAATAACTTCCCTAACGAAGGCACTCAATTAAATACCTGAAGGCTTCTAGCTTTAGGCAATCGTTAACCCTTTGACCTTGTTGCCAGAATCGGCAGTCCGGTCGCGTAATGCCTAAGATCTAGCTTTTAGATTTCCTACCACTTTGGCTGACTCGAGTTCTTAGATTCACGTCTTGAGTTCGGAACGACAAATTGATTTATTAATGCTTATTCGTCACAAATTCTAGTTTAGCTAGCAAAAGAAATATAGAAGTTTTTTTTTTGTCACATACAAATAATAGGTAGAATTGAGAGTAATATTGATAGTTTGGAAGATTTTTGCAGAGTTATTTTTGCGAAAAAAATTAATAAAAAATATTAAGGCCATGGCGATATTTCATGATAGTATGTAAACTGGCTATGACTGTTGGAGTTTTCAAAAGGAATGCGTTTATGGGTTTTGGAAAATAATACCATACTCAAACTTAAAGCATCTCATTATGCAAACTAAGCTTTGCCAGATACTAGAGATATACTCACGGAGATAGATAGAGGAATGACTACACTTGCTGTTAATCGGAAGATAGACGAAGATATTTAGATAGGTTTACGGAGATAGATGGATATAGACTTTCGAATATAGATAGAGGGATAAATTACACCGGTTTTTGACCGAAAGATAGACTTACGGAGATAGATAGAAATCGTTTTTTCTTATGGAAAACGCGACATGTGGCAGCGTTACAACTACTATGTGTCTAACGATATGCACAGACATTCTGTAATGCATATGGATTACGAATGCCATGCCAGCTTGGACAAGCACCTTTTCACGACCCTTTTGAAAACTCCAAGCTGTACTAAATAATAGGAAATAAATGGCCAGGCTTTTTTTAAAGAAATCCAGCATGGGTGGCTGCATGAAATCTAGCATCAGTCGAATAAAGTTATTCAGGTACAGCCATTAACACCTCACCTCTCGAAACCACACTCATTGAGGCGCCAGGCTAAGAGGTGGACGAAAAGGTCATCAGACAATTTGTTCATACGTCTTATGAAGACACCTAAGTTGTAGCAGTCAGGAAACACAGACTTTCGGCGATACATGCCATACTTATTTATATTATACCGGCTTATAACCAAAAGATAAAATTATGGAGACAGATAGAGATATACTTACGGAAATAGACACATAGATTTACAGAGATAGATAAATATAAACTAACGGAGATAGATAGATGGATGACTTGCGCGGGCCTTTGACCGCATTCAAACGAATAATGCATTATTAACAGATTATTAGCTGTATTTAATGCCGTCCATGTTGATAACAAGCACAGTTGCCTACCTATCGAGTTGTTATTCTCTCGACCGCCGCGGGCTTAGCCCCCCAAGTTTTTGGACGTGCCCGCGAACTCACTAAAAGGTCGCGGCGGAGAAAGTTCTAAGTGGACGCTTTATTGGACTTCCAAGCGAGGACTAAGAGCGAAACATACGAGGGAATGTGGCGAGATTACGAAGGCCGATCTTGAGTAAATGCACGATAAATTTGCAAGGACGACTTAAATGCGGAGGTAAGCGATAAAGTAGGCTCTTAATGGGCACTTGGGCGTGCTTAACATTCTCCGAGATAGTGGTTGTGTAGCGTATCCTGCCTGCTACACTAACCTACACTAAGTTGATTATTTAATCATCGATTCAGCGCTTTGCTTATGTTACTCGAAGTAGGTAGTTACTTCATTTATATTACCAGTAGCAGTAGTTTTTGCTTTATTTATGTTTTCTCCGCTCGCATTTTCTCTCATTTTGAGCACTTGCGCTGCTAGTGTTCATACGAGTGTATGTTTGTACCGTGTGGGGCCGGTACTTTAAAAGAATAGCCCCACTGCATCTCTCCCCGTGTATGTCGTAAAAGGCGACTAAGGGATATGACTCCCTTCTTATATTACTAGGTGGTAGGGTTTAACCCGCCCGGGTTGGTACAACCGCACTGAATGAAAGGTCGGTCGAAACGGCTATGTAAATAGTTTGTGTTTTCCGTCCAGTTCAGTGTAGCCGGCACGACCGAAGGGAAGCACTGACGTGACACCAAGTTCACCCGGTGTTATGGGCTGACATCACGGATGTTGTAGGTGATGTAGCCAACGGTGTCAGTTACAATAAAAAAAAAAAATATATGTGTATTTTTTATCTCTGTTCCCGCACCAAAATGGTAAAAAAGGAAACCTTTATGATAATTCGATGTCCATCTGTCCGTTGGTCTGTCTGTCCGTATGTCATAGCAACTTAACTTCTAAACGGTTAGTCCTAGAAATTTAAACAAGGTGTGATCGGCTGACATCATGAGAAAAGATAATGTAGCCAGCTATGCCAGATCCCATAGTGCAAGAAAAAAATACTATTGCATGAATGCTCACCGCTCTTTGCTTAAAAGTATAGGAATATATTTTCTCATTCGGTCGAACAAAGCGCCGACGACCACAAGGTCTCTGCAAAAGTTTACTTTTTGAAATTTTTCACCGCAGCTCGCGTCGCAACTAGAGTTACCACCCACCGGGAATGACCCGGACAATCCGGAATTTCCACACCTTCTTCACTACATAGATTGCATAGCATACTGTTACCAAATCACACTTCAGCTCCGAAATATCCTCAGGGTCCCGGTATAGGAGTTTACTTATATAAAAAATACAAGTTGTATTGTAAAAAATATTAAAAGTAATGTACACATTTATTCTTGGTTGAACAGTAATTCATAAATATATTATGTACTTTATTAAAGTTTTATTTAAAACCTACCTAAAACAGGTTTTAGGTTCAGGGCAACAACTGTGTCAAGCAAGCTGCTGCTATTTTATCCGGGAATGAACCAAAGGATAGCTGGTAACCCTAACCGCAGCGCGCGATACATTCATGAGAGTGGAAAATCGCATTTTTTTTTTGTTTCTCTCGCGATACTTTTCCCTCCATTTTCCGTGCCTTTTCGTCCCGCTTCCGTACCGTTGCAAATAAATTAAGCCGAATTAAAAAGTTGTACCATACGCCAACGGACAACTGACCGAATTAAAACTGGACAAAGAAGACTTTGCCCATCGCGCGTTCGCATAGTTTTACTTTTTATTTTTTTATTTTTTTCATGTGGTCGTGATGTAGTTTTTACGGGATTTAACGAGATACAAGGGCATTTCTATAGTGTGAGCCGTCGAAAGGTCCCGGGTGTTTTGTATTTGAATATTTTCAGTGTGCACATGCTACAGATGTTTTATCTCACGAGCGCGGGTGAGCCATACTTGTAGTTGTAATGCGTATAGACACGCGCTCCTGTGTGTGTGTGAGTTTGCTAACGCTACCTGTACTTACGCATGCAGGAGCGCATGTCTATACGCATTACAACTACAAGTATGGCTCACCCGCGCTCGTGAGATAAAATATCTGTACTAGTACCGTATAGACGGAAAATGATCGAAGACTAGTACATATCTAATACTTAATAATGGTTGTTTAATAATAAAAATGCACTTTATACCACTTAATGCGTGGCAAGGGCGGGCTTATTGCAGGAGGAAATTTGCTCTAGTAAACCCGGTGGATCTACATTTTTACATGGAATCTGAACCATGGAGCAGCGGGTGAAGGTATGCACGTAATTTTTTTCGAATCAGAAAAAAACTCATTGGTAAACGCCGGTTGGATTCAAACCTCGGACCTCTCGCAAGAGAAGCCGACGCCCAGACCACTCGGCCACACGCGCCGCCTTGTTTAGTTGTTATTTTTGTAGAAACATTTTCAGTTTTACCAGGCCTCACGCACTCTATGTACTTACGCGCGCTAACTACCTACGGCCCGGCGGGCCGCCGGCGGTCTATTTCAGTAGCAATTCGTCAGCTGCGCGAAACATACCTACACGCTCGCCCACGAAACTGCGCGCAGCTGCAAAGCAATAATGCACTTTACACTCGATCGTTTAGGTACATTTTCGCACGCAGCGATTGGCGACGTGAAGCAGTAGGCTATTAAAGCCGAAGGTATGGAACTTTTTCTATGGAGTGATTTATCTGTTACGAAGTAACTATTAAGTAATCTGTGGTTTTACTTTATGTGTGTAGGTAGATAGATAGATACATACACGGGATCCAGAGTTAGACGTTCTCGCTTCCACCAGTAGTTAACTTTAGTAAGTACTTACCACCGGTAGTTAAGGGTGTTTTTTAGGGTTCCGTATCCGGTACGGGACCCTATTACTAAGCCTGCCCCGTCTGTCTGTCTGTATGTCTGTCTGCCCGAGGGCTGTATCTCTTAATACTAATAAACCGTATCTAATAAACCGTAATAGGTAGCCCGTTTCACAGAATATGTGTTATTATGGCCGATATCACAACAAATAATAAAAATAAGAAAAAGTAAAAAATTCACGGGGTTTCCATAGAAGAAACTAAAAAGTGTATGCGCGTCATCTACTAACAGTATGAAGCATTTTAACTAATCACGAATTTTAACTAATATGAAGCATTTCATAATACACGCCATCAATGGCGTGAGTGGCGCTGACCATGACATGGCGATACGGAACCCTCAGCGCGAGTTTGACTCGCACTTGTTTTTATAACAATATTGCCTGCTTGTTAGGCCTCCGTACCTCAACAGAAGAAAAAACGGAACCCTTATAGCATCACTCTTCGTGTCTATCTGTATGCCTGTCACAGCTTATTTTGCCCGGATCTACTGGACGAAAAAAAATTTAAGTTGGTACATATTATACAGAGTTTGATGACCCAATCACGGACGGGACAAATTTTGTGTCATATCAATGAAAAGTAATTAAATAATAAATATACCATTTAAAAAGTGAAAAATGAAGATGGAGAGGGTGACCAACCCCCCCATTCTTAATTTTTCACTTTTGCGCTACAAGGAACGTGTTTTTTTTTTCAACTTTTTTGTTGTGTGGAAACCTCGGCGCGCTAGTCCGACTCGCACTTGGCCAGTTCCTTTTAATGCGGTAATTTTACAGTGCTATTTCATATAATATAATATCATTTATTGCTCCAAAAACCTATAGAAAACTATTTTTGTTAAAAAAAATTATGGAATCAAGTTCGATATATAATTTAGACAAGGGGCAAAGGCACAAAGTTAAATACATAGTATATACATATTATATAAATATATACATGTCCAATTAAGTTTTTATATAAACCGACAACACATATCTCTATATTTAAAACTAAGAACCACTAGCTAACACAACATCTACCTAAGAAGCACCACAAACCGATGCGCGCTGCGACAAAATCCTTTGATCAATCGCTCTCAAAACACTCGCTGCATGTTTGTTTCCGCGCAGATAAAAAGATTCTGTATGTAAATATTAAATACAAGCGCAATTTCAATCGGAAGACAGCAGGTGTAAGCAACAGCCAGCAATACGCGCGTCCGCAATCTTCCTCAAATTACGACATCTGCGGGCGGATGGATCGACGCGATAGGTCAACAGCTGAAAGGTCGAGTCTCGGTGTTGTCAACCTCAGAATATTCCTTACGTACGTACATACATGTAGTTAGGTGCATACATACATACCATATTTAGATAGGACAAATTGTGACAAGTTCGAGTGCAGTTTTACTGTCACATGGATCAAAAACAATAAACCGCATGCTGTATCCCGACAATCGGGGTAAGCAGATTCATCGGCGTTGTGCTGCAAGTAGTCTTGTAAATTACAGCACAGCTTCGACTACGTTTCGCAAAGTAGTCGGCCAAAGACAAGATATAAATAAATATCAAGCAGCAAGTAAGGCAAAATCCACCTGCTGCATGAATCGATGAAAGGACCGTTCGAAGGGGAGGGGTGGATAGTCTGTCACGCTTTAGTACATCATCTTGTCCGTATTCCTTAGTCGCCTTTTACGATATGTACGGGGCGAGATGCAGTGGGGTTTTTCTTTTTAATTACCGGCCGCACGTGACCCGATCCGATGACACATGCACATTGTGAGAAATTATTTAAAAAAAGACCTTTCGATTTTGAAGGACGTTGCGACGCTGAACTCAACGTTTGAGTTTGGAATGCAACAATTATACGCGTTTACGCGACAACATAAATATGTGTGTGAATCTTTATTTTTTTTTTAATTCTCTGTTTGTTTCTGTGAAATACTAAGCCCCGGCGCGCATGGCCAACTTTTGTCGCCTGCAACTTCGCCGCCGGAATACTTTCTCTACAATTTCACCTATTTTCTTACTGACTCTGCATTGTTGTTTATTTTTGTTGTTTATTGTTTATTGAGCATTCATGGCAGTTAGACTGTACTCGAACTTATCACAATTTGTTCTATCCGATTCGATTATAACCTCGAAGAAGAACTGGCAAGAAACTTCGCAGGGCATTTTTTTTAATAAATATTGTTACACGTATTTTAGTGATAGTTTATCGAAATAACAGCCTGAGAGAAAGATAAATATAAAAATGATAAGATACAAGAAAATGTCACTTAACAAGCAATTAGGTAAGTAGTAGTATAACATTCACATGCTGCTATATAACATGCTGCCAATTGGAGCAGGCCAGTCTCGACAATTTGATTACGGTAAGTTGGATATTATTGCTAAAATACTATGGTCGGTCGAGCAGAAGACATTAATATGTATTGTGAGAGCTCTTGTATGAAAGTAGATTGTGCAGATATTCAGATCTGTGATTTCATTATGAAGAAACCATTACACCTATTGACAATGCATGTTGCTATATGTACAATGTTGACTAAAAAGTTGGAGAATCTAGGATAAGTAGACACAATGGAATATTTGAACCGTTACAAAACATTAAATATACCTGCAAAATAAAATTACGTCGTCAAATTTCATTTTACATTCGCAAAATAATTTTAAATTTCATTTCACATTAAACTTCAACTTGTTCAAACTAACTTCGCTTCGGATCTATCGGTTATTTTCACAGAGTTTGTTACTCGCGCCGCGCGCTTGGCCGTGTTGACCTAGTCTGATAGTTCGACCAATTACCGTTGACCTAGTTCGGTTCAACGCAGCGCGCGCGTCCCGCGAACGAAGGGAAACTCGCCAGAAAAGTATTTCTGATTTATTCAGAGCATTCGCGACTGTTTCGCGATCGAGAAAATTGTTGCGGCGCATCTCCGCTAAGTATTTTCAATATAAAACTTATCCAAGTCGCATTCAGATGGAGTTTCATCTGGATTTTTCCATCTGCGGGGAAAATCTTATTCTGCAGCGATTGCTAGTAATCGACGATGCGGCGGCGGCAGAACGATGCACACTTTTATATTTGCTTCGTCCTCGAGTTCCAGACCGGCTGAATGATTTTGCGTCATTTGCTACAATTTCACCGTGGTTTTCTTGCAAGATGTGCAGATGACGCCATAGTGAAAATGTTAACAAAGAATGAGTGAGTGTTTGTTAAGTTGAGGGCCAGACGTCTTCCTATGGGTTTTTTTTTAATCTTGCGTTTTCCACAACAAACCACAAACGATGAAAGACTTGAAAGCCAACATTGATGAAGAAATGACCAATTTGGAATCAGATGTTTTGCGAGCAACAATTCAAATCGTAAAACGAGCACAAAATGTGCATCGACTCAGGAGATGGTCATTTGACCTATATAATTTTTCATAAATGAATCAATTTTACACCTTACCTTGAAAACAAGGCCCAATTTTTCCATTTCTAACAAAATGGCAGCCAATTCACATTGTGCAATGAGTTTGTATTACTTTGACATTATGATATTGCTTTTGCCCCACCTGTTATGTATACATATATTCGGTGGATAAGTCGTCTAATGGGATACCTACATTTTAGGTATAAAACTAGTTTGTGGACGATTATATCGTTTTATGTGGAATATTCTTGCACTATTAATCTGAATTTACTGCTTGTTTTATTTATGAAATCCAGTATGGGTGGCTGTGCTGATAAGCCAGAGGTACCGGAAATAGCCAAATCACCTGACCTCGCGAAATCACGCTCAGTGAGACACCATACCGGCAGATTTGCGGACTATAATTCATCCAGCTTGTTAATACGGCATTTGATTATTACCGGCCGCGCCGCGCCGGTAGAAAGTTTCCACACCCTAGCGGTGTGACAGAGGAACGATTTAGAGAAACGAGTTTATTTGTATTTTTTATTATAATTTTTTTTATGGAAAGCGCGACGTGTGGCACGAAAATCCTAAGTTTTCAAAGTTCGCACGGAAAACTTAATCGTACGGCACCCTCTTCACGCGAGTCCGACGCGTACTTGGCCGTTTTTATTTAATTAAACGGTTTTATTTAGCTTGACTTCGTATATTTGTTTCTATCTTTGTTTCAAATCTTGCGACAACTTTTTCAACTACTTCTACTGAACCGATTTTTATGAAACTTTGCACACACATTGAGTTCTCGTGACAATACAATATTATGATAATTTCAACTTGGTAACGAGGGTCTGATGATGGAGTCAGGAGGTGGACAGTGGAACTCTTCAACCGTTACTAGTAACCCCATCGGTTTGGGCTCATTTGGTTGGTTTGGACGAGTGTCCCATACTTCTACCAATACACTTGGTGACGAGGGTCTGATGATGGAGTCAGGAGGTGTACAGTGGAACTCTTCAACCGTTACTAGTAACCCCCTCGAGTTTGGGCTCATATGTTTGGTTTGGACGAGTATCCCATACTTCTACCAATACACTTGGTGAAGAGGGTCTGATGATGGAGTCAGGAGGTGTACAGTAGAACTCTTCAACCGTTACTAGTAACCCCCTCGAGTTTGGGCTCATTTGGTTGGTTTGGACGAGTGTCCCATACTTCTACCAATACACTTGGTGACGAGGGTCTGATGATGGAGTCAGAAGGTGGACAGTGGAACTCTTCAACCGTTACTAGTAACCCCCTCGAGTTTGGGCTCATTTGGTTTGTTTGGACGAGTGCCCCATACTTCTACCAATACACTTGGTGAAGAGGGTCTGATGATGGAGTCAGGAGGTGTACAGTAGAACTCTTCAACCGTTACTAGTAACCCACTCGAGTTTGGGCTCATTTTGTTGGTTTGGACGACTGTCCCATACTTCTACCAATACACTTGGTGACGAGGGTCTGATGATGGAGTCAGAAGGTGGACAGTGGAACTCTTCAACCGTTACTAGTAACCCCCTCGAGTTTGGGCTCATTTGGTTTGTTTGGACGAGTGCCCCATACTTCTACCAATACACTTGGTGACGAGGGTCTGATGATGGAGTCAGGAGGTGTACAGTGGAGCTCTTCAACCGTTACTAGTAACCCCTTCGAGTTTGGGCTCATATGGTTGGTTTAGACGAGTGTCCCATACTTCTACCAATACACTTGGTGACGAGGGTCTGATGATGGAGTCAGGAGGTGTACAGTGGATCTCTTCAACCGTTACTAGTAACCCCCTCGAGTTTGGGCTCGTTTGGTTGGTTTGGACGAGTGTCCCATACTTCTACCAATACACTTGGTGGCGAGGGTCTAATGATGGATTCAGGAGGTGGACAGTGGAACTCTTCAACTGTTACTAGTAACCCCCTTGAATTTGGGCTCATTTGGTTGGTTTGGACGAGTGTCCCATACTTCTACCAATACACTTGGTGACGAGGATCTGATTATGGAGGCAGGAGGTGGACTGTTGAACTTAAATAAAACAAAAATAAGGATCAGGATATTTGTTTGAATCCACCCAAGTTAAGGTTTCTGTATTGTCCCGAGAACTGTGTGGCGTTAGGGTGGCTAAAAATGATACGTTGTTAGCGATACACCACCCAAGTCAACGTTTGAAACGTGCCGAGGACTGTGTGGCATTAGGGTGGATAAAAATTATACGTCGTTAGCGTTTCAACTTCAAGGCTGGCCACATCTTGTTGTATGAGAGCCTTGCGCCACTACATGGACCTCAGGGAGGGGGTTGTCTGTTATTGGTCTAATACTCGTGGGAACAACATGAAAGAAAAAAATTATAAAAAAATCAAACTAAAAACGAGTAAATAAAAAATAGGAAAAAAAACTTTTAAGTTAAACGGTTTTATTAAAAAAAAACGGCTGTACAAAAAATTAGAAAAAAATCTGCTATACAAAAACTAGAAAATAATAAGGACACAAACCTGGGCCTTCTTAAGATTTTACGTCTGGGTAAGAAATCGTCAATACTAGCGTGCTGTCTTCTCATGTCGGATGCCAAAGGGCACTTTGTGTCGCTGCGTCAGCGGAATAAGTAATAAATTGAGACTTTTAACAGACTAATATAAAAACGTGGGGCGTATAATATGCGTAATAAATAACATGCGCCCCACGTTTTTATATTAGTCTGTTAAAAGTCTCAATTTATTACTTATTCCGCTGACGCAGCGACACAAAGTGCCCTTTGGCATCCGACATGAGAAGACAGCACGCTAGTATTGACGATTTCTTACCCAGACGTAAAATCTTAAGAAGGCCCAGGTTTGTGTCCTTATTATTTTCTAGTTTCTGTATAGCAGATTTTTTTCTAATTTTTTGTACAGCTGTTTTTTTTTATTAAAACCGTTTAACTTAAAAGTTTTTTTACCTATTTTTTTTTGTCTCAAGCTTCTCAACCAAATCCAAAGAAAAAAAGGAAATGAAAAGCTTTTAAAGGCGCATCAGGTCCAATTAACTTCCATATTAATTCGATGCCACAAAATTCACACATCCTGCATTCGAGTAGAGGCTCTCGGGAGGCCTCATTTTTCCGTCAAAGCCTGTCCGTCGACCGTTGAGGGCCGCTCGGCGTCGGCGGCTGCGTTGGGCGGGCGCCGGGCGGCGCGCGGCGTCCACCGGAAATGACACGTCAAGTCGGAAGCGCTTGGGATAACAAGATGCAAAATGTTTTCGCGCCTTTGAAGAGTTGAACCTTGCCTCAGTCGTATTGATTGTCCTTCCTCCTTTGTTCTTCCGAGTTGTTGGTTCGTTAGTGCGTTTTACAGGTACTATATCACGGGAGCTGCTATAAGGAACTAGCATCCCTTATTCCATGCCAGCCTCGATAGCTCAGTGGTGCAGACATTCGACTGTAGCTATTGATTGTTAAGCAACGCTGGGCCGGTCAGAACTCGGATGGGTGACCGCTCGACCGTTGTAGGCTGACCGTTGTTCGGATTCCACGTAAAACTGTAAGTCCCTTCCCTTCTTACCTTAATAGGTGGTAGGGTTCAACTCACTCGGGTTGGTACCATCGCGCTGAATGAAACGTCGGTCGAAACGGCTAAGTATATGAATACCTTGTGTTTTCTGTTCGGTTCAGTGTAGCCGACACGACCGAAGGGAAGCACTGACATGGCACCTAGTTCACCCGGTGTTATGGGCTTACATCACGGATGTTGTAGGTAATGTAGCCAACCCGTGTCAGTATCCATAAAAAAAACCAGAATCACCCAAATTCAGGTTTTGCGTAATTAAGCGAACAAACCTCGCAAATAACTTTCTATTGTAAAATTATAACGAGGTCGGTCGACTCAACCCAAGTCTGTTCTAGTTCAAAGTGTTACCTAATCTTATTAAGAGGAAACTATCGAGCTCTCTCGCTGCGGAGTAGGACACGGTTCATGTCCGTTAAGCTACTCTCTTACCGCAGAATCCCATACGAATAGCGGTGTAGATACACTCTCCAATTCGATATGGCCTCATAATTTATCGAAAATACTTTCTGTATGCCGTTACCATCGCATCATACATAAGCTTTATATCTGTATACTGGTAAATACCATACCACACGCTCTATCCCGACAATCGGGGTAAGCAGAGTTGTTACGTATCTCAGGAGGCAACAGGCTTCAAAGGATCTCGAGCATTACTCACCAGCAGGATCCCTTGGATAGCCGGCGGCTAGCCAGTTGCCGTCCTCCACTCTGGTATGGCACTTGATACACACAGGTTAAAACGAGTCCATGCGCATGCAATATTTAATTCAATTTCACTAAAAAACACCATGCAGATCGAAACGGTTCAATGTCAATTTACACGAGCGATATTGGTTTCAGTGCTTGACGATCGATAGCTAATTACAACTGATCTGCTAGCGCGGCGTAGCGGCGATGCGAGGCCGCGGGGTGATGTGCTCGCCGCGAGGGGGAGGGGGCTCCAAGCAAGCAGTAGCTGTTCGCCGCCGGAGCGCCGTAGATACTCATGCTGTGAAATAACGCATCAAGACCTCTTCCACCCATGAGACCTGAGATACCTTGTTGCAATGACCGAAAACGAGGCAACTGTACTAAAAACTAAAAAATTATGAAACCTACAACTAAACTAAACATACCAATACTAAACATTCCGCCCACCAAAATGCACATTTTAAGCTAATTATTGATTTGGTAGAGGACATAGCTTCACCAAAGGCCGTCGCAGTGTACCATTGGTAGTCTTAACTGTTGCTACTCGAGAGATTCCATCCTTGCCAGGATGCAACTCTACAACGCGGCCGAGAATCCAATGCATTGGCCTGGTTAACTCGTCCTTCACAAGAACCAGAGAACCGCAGAGCAATTCAGAACTAGTATCAGACCATTTGTGTCTCTGGGTCAATGTGTGCAGATACTCGCGATGCCAGCGAATCCAAAAGTCTTGGTGTAAACGTTGGATCAGCTGCCAGCGTGTCAATCGATTCAGGTTGAGGTTTGTATAATCGGATTCTGGTAGAGCCGTCAGAGGTTCTAGCGTAAGAAAATGACCGGGGGTTAGTACCGATAAATCATTTGGATCTGCACTAAGCGGGCACAATGGTCGAGAATTTAACAGTGCCTCGATTTGAGTTAGTATGGTGTAAAATTCTTCATAGGTTAATGTTTGATTTCCGACTACGCGCGCGAGATGAGTTTTTACTGATTTTACCCCGGCTTCCCATAACCCACCAAAATGGGGTGAAGCGGGGGGATTAAACGAGAAACTAATTTTTTCTCGTTCGCAAGCTTCTTTCAGGATGGGCTGTAGAATAGTTTGGGCCCCTACAAAGTTGGTCCCACAATCTGAGAAGATCCGATTGCAACGACCTCTCCGGGCAATAAAGCGACGTAGGGCTCCAAGAAATGCCTCGCTGGTTAATCCGATGACAAGCTCTAAATGCAGTGCCTTGGTCGCGAAGCACACGAACACGCATATATACGACTTAAAGGATCTCGAGCCGCGATGACGAATGACGGTGGTGGCAAAGGGGCCTGCGAAATCGACGCCGACGCATGCGAAGGGTTTTATTTGTTGGACTCGAACGTTGGGCAAGTCGGCCATGCGAGGCTGTAAGTTTTTTGGGTTTACCCGGAAGCACCTTACGCAATTCGATAAACAACTACGGATCGCCCTTCTGGCAGAGAGGATCCAAAAGTTTTGTGCTAACAAGTAGCTTAGGGTCTGTAGACCTGGATGCAAATGTCGAAAATGTGTGTCTTCGATAATGAGTGTAGTGAGACGACCTTGACGAGGAAGCAAGGCCGGGTGTTTTTTATCGTAATCTAGGGCGGCATGTGACAGCCTGCCGCCCACCCTGAGGACTCCGGCGCAATCGAGGAACGGGTTTAATTTTCGCAGATGTTTTGGAATCGGCTTGCCAGCCTTAATATTGGATATCTCCTCGCCGAAAACGGCGGATTGAACACGTTTTATTAAAATGAAAAGCGCTTCATTCAACTCGACCGCTGCGGGCTTACCCTCGATCTTGTTGGCTGGGTGACGAGAGTTATGGATGAACCGACGAACATACGCGACTATAGAAGTAATTGTAGACAGTTTCGAAAACCGTTCGAGAAAATCGTCAATCTTGTCCAAGGAGACCACGAGCGATACTACAGCATTCCTTTGCTCGGATCTGGCTTCGTTCGGTTCCCCTCCCGAGCACTTGGATACTGGCCAGGCTGACTCACGTAGCCGAAGCCAACTCGGTCCAGTCCACCACAGAGGATGGTCGATAAGCTCTGCAGCGGTCAATCCACGGGATGCGCAGTCAGCTGGATTGTGCTCTGATCGAATGGGATGCCAATGGAGAGAAGGAACTTCGTCTTGAATACGACTCACGCGATTGGCTACGAAGGTTTTCCAACGCGACGAAGGTGACTTGATCCATGCTAATGTTACTGTAGAGTCAGACCAGCAGAATATTTTGTCGAACGCGACTTGTTCTGTGTAGGTTCTAAGTGTAAACCCGATCAGGTCGGAGAGCAGCACGGCAGCGCAGAGCTCTAATCGTGGTAATGATATTCGTTTCAGCGGGCTAACCTTAGATCGAGCAACGATCAACCGAATGCTCACATTTTGGTCGCCATCTTCGATGCGAAAATATATTACCGCACCATATCCGGCTTCGGACGCGTCGCAGAATCCACAGAGTAGCACCTTGGCGGTGGGCGAGCATCCGAGTGACCGGGGAATTTGCAGAGATACCAGGGATGGTAGCTCTGATACGTACTGACTCCATTTATTTACAATAGTCTCAGGGGCCAGGTCGTCCCAGCCCAAACCCAGTTCCCATATTCGTTGGATCAGGCACTTTGCAGTGAACGTCAACGGGGACAGGAATCCCAGGGGGTCAAATATCCTAGCAAGCTCAGACAGGATCACTCGTTTCGTGCATTCCCTACTCAAGGGATTCACTACGAAGGAGAAGGTGTCCCGATCAGAATGCCATTGCAACCCAAGGATTTTTATTGGCGATGATGTATCCGAATCGAACGATAAGGCATTGCTATGGTGGTGTGCGAGGTCAATAGTTTTAAGTAGGTCTGGGGAGTTGCTAGCCCACTTACGAAGCTCAAAACAACCCTTATGTAAGATGTCGACAAGCTCGTTTTTCAACTGGATCGCTTCCGATACACTCTTGGACCCAGTAACAATATCGTCCATGTAAATATCCGAACTTAGGACTTTAGAGGCTAATGGTTTATGCGTACCTTCGTCCTTGGCTAACTGCAACAGAGTGCGCACCGCTAAAAAGCTCGAAGAAGCCATACCGTACGTCACCGTCCTGAGAGTGAACTCTCCAATCGGTTCAGAAGGCGAGAACCTCCATAGAATGCGTTGGTAGTCTTGATGATGAGGCGCGATCAGGATTTGCCGGTACATTTGTCGTACGTCAGCGGTGAATACTATTTTATGACTCCGGAAACGGAGTAAGATTGTGATGATATCCTCCTGCAACCGGGGTCCCGTAAGCAGTGTTTCATTGAGGGAGGGACCGCGAGATGGTTTGGCCGAAGCATCGAAAACTGTTCTCAATTTAGTGGTCGTACTCTCAGGTTTGAAGACACAGTGGTGCGGAATATAATAGGTGCGCTCCGAGCCGGGGGCCTTGGATGGTTCCATGTGACCGCTTTGGAGGTAATCCTTCATGAACGCATTGTAGTCCTCCCTCAGTTTTGGGTCTCGAGCCAACCGTCGTTCTAAAGACAACAATCGTCGTAACGCCACTGGCCGCGTGTCAGCGAACGAAGGTTCAGGTAATTTAAAAGGTAAGGCTACGATGTACCGACCCTGGTCATTACGACAGTGGGACGTCGCAAATATAGACTCGCACATTACATCGTCGGCGCTCAGCGACGCCTGGTTTGGTAGCGTTTCGAGTTCCCAGAACTTGCGAATGCTTTGATCAAGGGACGACTCTATGGAGAGCAGGGATTGACATCCAGCAGCGACGTTGCATGGGACCCTACCCATGAGTATCCATCCGAGTTTGGTATTTATCGCGGTGGGTTCGTTAAGGGCGCCACTCAACCGATTGCTGAGCAGGATTTCGCAGAATATTTCGGCGCCGAACAGCGCGTCGATTGATCCGGGATTGGAAAAATTTGGATCTGCAAGCCTTAAGTTTTTTATGTGTTCCCAGGAATCGGCCGACACTTGAGTGAGGGGTAAGTCTCCACAGATTTTTGGGATCACCAACGCATCGATATCGAAGGTGAAAGATTGATCCAGTCCGCGCACACTACAAGCGACGGAGCTGGATGCTAGCGACGACGATTGCGCGAGACCATGTACCGGCACGAATGTTCGGGTATGTTTGAGGCCAAGCCGATTGACACACCTACTAGTGAGGAAGTTTGTTTGACTCCCATTGTCGATCAGTACTCTAATTTGTTGGTAATTGCCGCGAGCATCCAAGATTTCGACAACGGCAGTTGACAGCAGTACGGTTGTGTGCAAATTGGTCGTGCTCGCAAGTGCATTGACAGCCTGCGAGGAAGACGCCTCTGGTGCAGCTGACAATACCGCTTGAGTTACATCATAGGGGGGCTCTCGGCTCACTGACGATCCCTCGACAACAGCCAGATTTTCAGTCGGATTTTCGAAGTGCAATAAGGTATGGTGGGTTTGATGACATTTCCTACAACGAAATTTTGACTTGCAGTTCTTAAGCACGTGATTGACACGTAGACAATTGATACACAACGAGTGTCGCTTTACGAAGTCGTAACGAGATTGGGGGGTGCGGGCCCCAAAAGTTGGGCAATCGTGCAGAGGGTGGTCGGCCTGGCACTCCACGCAGAGCGCAGTTCTATCGGAGGTGGCCGAGGCGCTTGCGACGAAAGAGTGTGGTTGTGATAGAGAGTTGCGTGTCGATGCATTCGGCCGACTCTCGGCCCGCTTCGTCAACCTCGGCGAAGAAAGGGGTTGTGCGAAGGTGTCAGTCGTCAGCTGAGCCAGATCCAACGCTCGACACTGTAATTTTACGAACTCTAGGAGGCTGTTGAACGATGGGATGTCCGTGCTGTTGTTCTGTAATTCAAACCTCTGGCGCATGTCTTTCTCTAACTTGTGAAGCAGAGTGTAAAAGAGGGGGAAGTCCCAATTCTCCACCGGAAGTTTGAGATTCTTCAGCACGGCCAAATTCTCGCTGACTGTGTCCACTAGACGCCGCAAATCGTCGGGCGAGTTCGACCTCAGCTGAGCGTTCTGTATCTCCTCCCAGTAAGTGAAAGCCAACTTTCTTTTGTTTTGGTACCTATCCAGCAACACGCGATACGCTTCATCGTAGTTGTCCTCAGATATCGGGAAGCCCTTTATTAGGCGTAGGGGTTCCTGCGACAGACATGAGATTAGATAATGAAAACGCTCGATATTGCTAAGGGATTTGTTTCGATGCACCAGAGTGTCAAACATATCGTGAAACGTTTGCCATGATTTTATGTCACCATCGAAGTTAATTAGATTTATTTTTGGGAGTCGAACGTTGGCCCTATTTTCGCGCTGTGTCGTATCGGAACTGTGGTTAGCTTGCGAATCGGTATCCCCTATCAAATTGGAGTGAATGTCTAATATTTTGAAATAAGCCTCATCGAACTGTATACGCAACTCGTCCTCCTTGGCCAACTCATCCTCATCTAACTCCTCGGAGATGATTTTTGTGTGAGTGCCTTCGAACGAAGCGCAGAACACCTCTAGTCGTTTGAACCGAGCGTTGAAATACGACAAGCAAGTAGGATCTTCCAGCGCTCGCTTCGCAAAATACAAAGTGTCTTCGATTCGTTTGAGTGCCAAGGTACGTTTGGCCTGCAGCGAGCGTAGCGCAGCGGCTTTAGCGGCGGCCATTACGCTCTAGCGTGCGTAATAATCAAAATAAACAAGTAACTAACTATCAAGGAATAGTAGGTACCTAAAGTTATTGCAGCAAGTATCAAGTAGCGAAGTAGGTATATATAACCATTCGAAGCTATCAAGTATTCTCAGAAATAATAGCTATTTATTAGCAATAATAGTGATATTCTCAGAAATAATGGCTATTAGCAATAATAGTAGTACAACACCGTGCAATAATAAAAACAAATAAGGGCTTATCAGAACATCGACAAGTTATTGTTATGCATAGAACTTCCACACAGACCCAGCAATAGACTTAACTATCGTGCAAGAGAAGTTCCTATTGAGTAATAAAATTATATGAAATTAATTATTTATTAGTGATGAAATATCAATTAAAAATTATAAATTATTTACTACACTATATTATTTTCATGCAATATTTTAATCGAAAATCGAACTTATTTCCTAATTATATGTCTATTAAATTAATTAGGTATCTACACAACCAAGCACAATAATTTAATAATTCATTGTTTAGGTATAGGTAATTATTAATTAATTAAAATTTTATCGAATAAAGAAGGCGTAAGAGATATTAAAACGAATCAGGGCGACATAGGTAGGTACCTATTCCTAAATCAACTAGCTATGCAAGCCGACTTGTACCTACTTGTGAACACGGTTCTAAATTATCAACATTCTATATTGCGTGCAATACCTATCAGATTAAAGAAACTGCCAACACCAAGCCGGTCAACAAGCCGATAGAAAGATAGAAGCGAAAAAAAACTAGATCCGCACTCAGCGCGGGCGGGCGGGACGCAACGCAGCGCGCGCGCTCCGTTTCCTCAGTGTACGTAAACGCACCTATATCTGCTGTCAATGCGTATAGATAGATAGGTAGAAGTGGCAAGACAGCCGGGCGGCCCGTCGTCGGCCGGCAGTCCGGCACGTAATCGCGGGCGGGACTATATACCTAATGGCATCTCCGGTCCGTCCGGCCGGCTGACTCCGACGACGCGACTTCGCCTAATTTGGTACCTACCCTACGTTACGTACAAGACCCGAACGGAGAAACCTACTTCGCGATCGCGACCGAGACGCGCCGCTAATTAATTGTAGACTGGATATGCGAAACGGTACTACTGCCTACCAATAACTAATTTCCTAATGTCGGTAAGTTTTGCTCTGCTTGCCTTGAGTCGACTTTGTATTGTACATATAGCCAAACGCACTTATATGTGTAGGATTATGTAGTAGCCAGTAAATTAAATCATATTCAATTCAATTAAATGGTACATGAATGTGCCTGATACTAATGTACAAATTACAAGTTATAGTTTCAGACTAAACTATATCTTTATTTGCTATTTTCGACTATTAAATAACCAGACAAATCCAACACTGAGTTTGATTGCCTCAGATGGAATAAAGTAATTAGATATTTATTAGGTACCTAGGTACCCATTATTTGAATGCAGTGAAAACATAGGCCCAAGATGACATTTCGGTAGGTTAAATACTTGTTAAATAGTATATTTGCGAACTCGATTCTAATTAATTTGTTCAGATGAACAATAGCTTCTAACTACCTACTTGGAATGTTTCTAGCCACAATAAATGTTGTAAAGTTGGACTGTAAAATAACTTTATAAATCGACAATATGTTCCGGCCGAAGGTCCAAATAATGTTACGTATCTCAGGAGGCAACAGGCTTCAAAGGATCTCGAGCATTACTCACCAGCAGGATCCCTTGGATAGCCGGCGGCTA
This sequence comes from Nematopogon swammerdamellus, assembly GCA_946902875.1. Taxonomy (NCBI): domain Eukaryota; kingdom Metazoa; phylum Arthropoda; class Insecta; order Lepidoptera; family Adelidae; genus Nematopogon; species Nematopogon swammerdamellus. Next base: position 5,150,293 of record OX336351.1, read on the forward strand.
GCCAGTTGCCGTCCTCCACTCTGGTATGGCACTTGATACACACAGGTTAAAACGAGTCCATGCGCATGCAATATTTAATTCAATTTCACTAAAAAACACCATGCAGATCGAAACGGTTCAATGTCAATTTACACGAGCGATATTGGTTTCAGTGCTTGACGATCGATAGCTAATTACAACTGATCTGCTAGCGCGGCGTAGCGGCGATGCGAGGCCGCGGGGTGATGTGCTCGCCGCGAGGGGGAGGGGGCTCCAAGCAAGCAGTAGCTGTTCGCCGCCGGAGCGCCGTAGATACTCATGCTGTGAAATAACGCATCAAGACCTCTTCCACCCATGAGACCTGAGATACCTTGTTGCAATGACCGAAAACGAGGCAACTGTACTATAAACTATCGTGGCTAGTAACAAACTAAAAAATTATGAAACCTACAACTAAACTAAACATACCAATACTAAACAAGAGTAATCGGTGTTGTGCTGCAGGTACTCGTGTAAATTACAGCATAACACCGACCACCACATTTAGCGGGAGTAGGCTGGGATCAGTAGTTTCCGAGATATGCCCTCTAAAAATCTTTTCCCTTTTTTTTTCAAAACGGTTGAACCGATTAAAAAAAACATTATTTCAGAAAGATAATTTTTTTTACGGAACGAAACAAATTTCAAGTCGATCCGACCAGTAGTTTAGGAGTTATGGGCATTTATTGATTTTCGAAGCCTTTTTTATAAAGGCTATGACGTCATCAATTTGTTCATAATTATCATTCATTGACGCCGAGTGACACTTATCACCTGAAACCTGATTTGCAGGGATTGGTTGAGCGGTTCGTGAGATAGTGGTATGCCGAAAGTACATTAAAAATAACGGTAGATTTTTGAAAATGGCACGGTTAAGACATTACATATGGATTACATGTCAAAAGTTTGAGAACCCCAGCGCTAGGTACTGCTCCTCCTATTGGGAGAGCGCAGAGTTTGGCAGACTCTATAGAACTGTAACTCCACTGAGGCGCGAATGGAGTTCTGATAGTTGTTAGAAGTAACTCTAAGAGACCACGGCTGTTGTGGCCCGGAGTTGCTCTCGCTAAATCCTAGATTTTGACGACTTCGTCAGGCTAAATCGCGGTTATAGACCGACTATTTTATAAATTGTAGGTATATTTATTGCCTCCATTCTTCACTTACTGTCATCATCCAAACAGCTTGACTGGAAGAAATCACTTACAGTTGATAATTCGGCCTTTGCGCGCTATTGTTATTTTGTTTTTCTGTGTATTATTCGTACTTCTAATAAAATTGTTCCTTGTCCATGTTTTCTTCATGCATCACCTAGAAGTAGGTTTCTAACGATGCCCATGGACATTGTGTGTTGCACGGGGAATGCGATTGATTGTTTGGGTGCCAATCGGCCGGCGCACCAAAGTAGGCGATATTGGACACCGAATGTCTAAGCTTAAGTGGCAGTGGGCTGGGCACGTCAGCCGAAGATACGGCGACCGTAGGAGTAAACATGCCCTACTTTGGCGGCCGTGGACATGCAGGAAAATGGAGCCTACTGCCACTTGGGCTTAGCCACCCGGTGTCCAAAGTCGACTACTTTGGTGCGTCGGCGGATTGCCTCGTTACGCACCATACCACGTAGCCATATTCCCAGCATGGCTCGCTCCATTGCTCGCTGGGCAAATTTCAATCTTTTGACAACAGAGACCGTAATAACCGGGAGGACGCACTGGTCTTTTCATTTTGCGGAAGGTCAGACATCAGGGCGAATTTAATCTTTCCGAAGGCAGCCCGTCCCAAATACATTCATTATAAATATATTATTATACCTACATAAACACAAGTTTGGGTATATTTTTTTATAAATCTCCCTGCCGTATGCCGACGAAACCCTAAAACACGAGATCGTAGCTAAACGGAATAAGCAAACGGTATTATGTCAGAAGTTAATACTACCACACCGTGTAGACACGTATACAGATGCAGCTATGTATTTACATCGATAACGAGAAATTTAATCGAATGAAGCCCGAGAAGCCTTCAGAATATAGACTGTAAATAGATATCCAAGGCTCCGGGAGGTGCAATCAGATCGAAACCAGAGATCACACACATTTATGGCTAGATGGGTCGTTCGATCTGCCCAACAGGCACTGTCGCCGACGCTGCTCGGGGAAACTTTGTTCCCTCATTCCTTGCCATTCAATCTATCTCCCTAGCACCGTGTGGGGCCGGTACTTTAAAAGAATAGCCCCAATGCATCTCTCCCCGTGTATTGGCGCGTGGCGACTAAGGGATATGACTCCCTTCTTATATTACTATGGTGGTAGAGTTTAACCGGCCCGGGTTGGTACCACCGAACTGAATGAAAGGTCGGTCGAAACGGCTATGAAAATAGTTTGTGTTTTTCGTCCGGTTCAGTGTAGTCGGCACGACCGAAGGGAAGCACTGACGTGGCTCCAAGTTCACTCGGTGTTATGGGCTGATATCACGGATGTTGTAGGTGATGTAGCCAACCGTGTCAGTTTCCATAAAAAAAAAACTCGGCGCAGAGAAGCTGAACATGGTAGTTGACATTGGGGTTTTGAGGAATAATCGTTTCTCAAAATCGTTCCTCTCTCTCACCGCTAGGTTGTGGGATTTTCTACCGGCGAGTCGGTTTAGCGATACTTTCAACCTAGGAGTCTTCAAACGTATAAGACGTTTGAAGACTTCCGGGTTGAAAGTAATTGTTTATTGTATAATTTCATCCATAGGTAGGTAACCTACGCTTGGACATGTCGAAAATTCCGCCAGTTCTAAATTCAATGCGAAGAAGAACTGACAAACAAACTTCGCAAGTCACAATGTTTTGTTAATACCTTATAAGTATTATATTATAGTAACTTACAAATAATTAACCCATACTACAGCTCACAAGAGCATTAATATTTACAGCATAAACATGAATACTGAAGAATCTGACCACACTGCCTATTTAAATTACCTATATCTGGTGTATAGTGCCATCGTCAATTTTGATATTTCATATTATATCAAGTCAAATAAAACAATTAGTTTACGTTTATTACAAAGAAATGCAATAAGTCATATTAAAAATCAAATGATACAAAGTGTATCGAATTGTCAAAATTTGTTAGTGGGAAAAACAGTAGTCAGACTCTTAGATAAAATTGCGGTCAGTTAATGCATCCTTATTACTCTCTAACTCTAACTAATAACTCTTTTCAATTAACATTATTTTAATCCGTCGTTTAAAATTATTGTCATCTAATTGTTTTATGTTAGGAGACAGTTTATTATAAAATCTAACACTATTACAAATAAAGCTTTTTGTAGTTTTAGCTAATCTGTGTTATTAGTTGTACATTATTCTTACCCCGTGTGTCATAGTTATGATTGTCGGAGTTGAGAGAGGAATCATGAATGTATTTTCTGGCATAGCATATGTTCTGGTAAACATATGCACTTGGTAAAGTCATGATGATAATGTAATGTGAAAAATGTTAAAGTAAAAAATAATAAGCTGGAAAGACCTTGAATACACCGCAAATCTGCTGGCACTGTGTCTCACTGAGCTTGGTTTCGCGAGTAACTCTAATCCCTCGGCTATGCCCTCGGCATAGTCACCCACCCATACTGGTTTTAAAAAAAAAAACCGGCCATGTGCGAGTCGAACTCGCGCACCGAGGGTTCCGTATCGCCATGTCATGGTCAGCGCCAATCACGCCATCTATGGCGTGTTTATGAAATGCTTCATATTAGTTAAAATTCATGATTAGTTAAAATGCTTCAAAGTCTTTTCGGTAGATGGCGCGCATACACTTTTTAGTTTGTTCTATTTGAAACCCCGTGATTTTTTTTTACTTTTTCTTATTTTTATTATTTGTTATTATATCGGCAATAATAACACATATTCTGTGAAAATTTCAACGGGTTACCTATTACGGTCCAAGAGATACATACGGACGGCGTAGGCTTAGTAATAGGGTCCCGTACCGGATACGGAAACCTAAAAAAGAGGTGTGTGTACTTACACCACAGATTACTAAATAGTTACTTCGTAACAGATAAATCACTCCATAGAAAAAGTTCCTCCCTTCCGGTTTTAATAGCCTACTGCTTCACGTCGCCAATCGCTGCGTGCGAAGATGTACCTTAACGATGGAGTGTAAAGTGATTATTGCTTTGCAGCTTCGCCTGTTTATATTCTTCGGCTGGTTTATATTCTTTGGGCAGCCCATAGAAATTCACCGCCGCGCCGTCGGTGCGCCGGGCGGTAGGTAGTTATCGCGCGCAAGTACATAGAGTGCGTGAGGCCTGCTTACACTGCGCCGCCTCTCCCGATGCTCGTCAATTACAGATATTCTCTATCTCACGAAGTCAGTTTGGCTATGAAGGTAGTGAGGCATTGTTTTAGTGTGCGTAACCTCGAGAGCGCTCAGTCACGATCGCGACACGGTCCACGCACACAACACACACACTAGCGCGCTTATCAGTACACGTCACTACTACAACCAGAGCCAAACGGACTTCGTGAGATAGAACATCTGTACGGGTACTAACGTACTTGACCCTTTTTGAGTACACGCCCAATCTGGTTTGGGTACGTGCGTCTAGGATACTTCGCGACTCCCCCGCACTCACGTTCGCAAATATTACTTAGACAAAATATAAAATGTATTCGCTCTCTCACTTTTTACACAATATTGCCTACCTACATACGCACTCGCTCTTCCACTTACATTCGCTCCATAAATCTCTTTCGTTATCTTCTTTCGTCTCCTATCATCCATTCTTGACTTGATACGACCAAACCAGCGAAGCCATTCCTTTCTCAAAAACGAATATTTTACCATAGAAAAATACAATCGTACTCGTAACAGTTTTTCATTGACACAAAATTTCTTTGGCCCCTCTGATTCAGCCACCCATAGCGGATTACATAAAGAAAACATACTTTATTGCTCCAAAGATTAGAACGTTTACATGAGCTGCAAAGGCAAAATTATCAGTTACAGATATTTCTTTTTTTTTTCTTCTTTATGAAATAGGGTTTTAGCAGACTATGTTAGCCCCATCGTAACTGCTAAACAATCTCTAGCCTCTGAGGGCTAGAGATGCTTGGAAAAATGTAGTGAGTATTTTGCATTTCTGTTTGATGTTTGATCTAAGCAAAAATTATGGACATCATAAGGTGCACAGAGGACTATAGTTTTCTAAGCCCATTAAAAAATAGTTCCACCGCTCAGACCTCCTCGTAGTCATACATTCTCTCGAAGGAACCAAGATTACAGCGGGCTACAGACTCGTCTCAACACCTTCAAAGGCGTGAGCATTTAATAAAAACTTTCCTCGCGACGAGACGTACGTACCTGCCGCTTTAAAAACGTTATTGAAGTCGACCGGTAGCCGTGTCGTCGTGAGTCGCCCGTTGGAGGCGAATTCTGTAGCGGTAAATTGAATGGCGAGAAAGTATTTCGAGAAACAATAATATCATATTGTGTTGCAATTGCGTACTCACATTAACACCGAGTAAAATAAGTTTGAAGAAATATTATTTATCTATGTAAACAAATTTTGTAGTATTAATTTGTTGTTTATTTAAAAATTTTATTTCAAACTTTTCTCACGTGCTAGTGTTCGCCTTCGTGCACAGATGTGTTATCTCACGAAGGCTGGTTGGTTTTATTTGTGAGTGTAGATGCAAATGCAAATAGTTTTCTGGTTACATGTATATATACAAGTATGGCTCACCCGCCTTTGTGATTTAAAACATCTGTACTACGCGTACCAATCCCACATCCTAAACATCAGCTAGAATAAAATGCCATATGGCATTAAAATGTCCTTTCGTGGCAACATTTTGTTAGAAATTTTGGTGTTAAAGTATATTAGGATAATTTATTATATATTCATTGTTATTATGAACAGTGAGAGAGTAGTAAAACTAAAGAAAACATTTTTTTTTTTATTAAAATTGTATTTATTGATCATTCATATGGCAGTTAGACTGCGCTCGAACTTGTCACAATTTGTTCTATCCGGTTCGATTACACCCACGAAGAAGAACCGACAAGAAACTTCGCAGGGTATTTTTTTAAACATATTTTTACAAGTATTTAGTGACTAGCCACATAATAACACCGCCCATAGTCTATCTAAAACACAGCTTGAGAGCAAGATTAACAATTTTGCTGAGAGTTCTGACTACGAAGACTTATTAGGTATTAATTAATTAAGGGAATCATCTGTAAAGAGCCTTTGTCAAACTTTGATACGTAATTTGTATCAACATAATTATGTTAGTATATTAAACTACAATGTAGTATAGTTTTATTGTCAAAAATAAAAAATAAAAATATATGAGTATTTAAGATACTTGAAGTATCAAGTTGTCAATGGGTTAATAAAATTGAGGTACTAATGGTACCTAGTCAAGAGTTAACTAAAAGCTCGACATGTGGCGCTTCGCCACCCATAAGGTGTCTAACGACGCTCATGGACATTCGGTCGTATGCGGGGGTTGCGAATGCCATGTCGGCCTGAGAAATGCCTTTTCACGCTCCTCTTGAAGGACCCGAGATTGTACTAGGGGGAAAATATATATACACAGGGGAGAGCGTTCCAGAATTTACTTTTTAAATTTAGTTAGTTTAGTATAATTTTCCTCGAAATTATGTACCTATACGATATACGATTTATCTGGTAGTGCATTGACCAGCCGGTAGCCAAGCGCAGTTTTTCATTTTCGCCTTGGCAAAACTTGCGGACTTTTTTTCACATTTTCCAAGTTCGTCGCGGGCAACGCAACGGTTCAATAAAGTTACCAATTTTGAGTGCGGGTTTTCGTGAATATTTTCCGGATATAACTTGTTTTACGGTTCAGGGTTTTACGTTCCGGCCGTGTAATGTTTTGTCCAATTTTCGGTCAGCAATTTTGCCGAAAACCGCACCTGGAGGCTAGCTTCCGGCACTGATGAACAAAACAATTTACACTTTGTCACTTTTTGGTGTAAAATACATTTTGATACGCAATACTGATCACTGTTGATGCGCTTAAGATCATAAACTATATGATTCCATTATGTACAGTCACTTATTTGAACTCAATAAGCTTCAGTATTTTCAGAATTCTAGCGTAAGTCGATCTAAAAATCGGTAGGTACACCATTACAAATTAAATGCCCTGTGAATTTAGAGAGAGAATAAAATGTATTGTTTTATACTGCGAACAATACAACAAAGGTACTATCTTGGTTTTATTTATCTATATTTTACTAAGCAACCCTAAAATTCTATGATTTATATATTTTTATGTAATCAGGTATGGGTGGTTAAGTCAGAGGGGCCAAAGCACATGCTCCGACTAGCCAATATCACCTCCGAGAATGTATGTGCCGATTGTTGGCTACACTGGACTAAAAAAGAACACAAGCGAGGCTGCCATGTGGCCATCTTACATCCAGTACGGTGGTACCAATCCAGTCGCCTACAAATTGAGCCTACCAACTAGTAAGGGACAAGTCTGCAATCAAGCATTTATTATTAGCGTGTGGGGCCGGTACTTAAAAAGATTAGCCCCACTGCACCTCTCCCCGTGCATTTCGTAATAGGCGACTAAGGGATAAGGATGAGATGCCGTGCTAAAGGGCAACAGGATAGCCACCTCTCACCTTGGCACGGTCCTTTCACCGAGTCAGGCAGTAAATAGTTTTTCGTGCCTTATTTACTACTTGAGAATTATCTTGTCCTAATACTTTGCTAAACGTGGTGGTCGGTGTTTTGCTGTTATTTACGAGAATTCTTGCGTAACACCGATTACTCTGCTTAACCCAATTGTCGGGATACAGCGTGTTGATTACATATGAATTAATTACACATTGTCTTCTCTTGTACAATTCTCGTACAATTCTTAATTCAAATTAGGTATACTAAGCTTCAGAATAAAGTAGAGACGCTTTGTTATTCCTACATTAAAAAAAAAGAAAGGAATTCTTACGCCAAAAAATCACAACTGAAATGTTCTGTTAGGTAATGATTGTACAAAAGGACTCTCACGAACGAAAGCCTTTTCAGCCAACATAACTGATGTGGAAACTCGCTCCGTCTCTCCTCCGCCTTTATCTCAAAGGCCAAGGCCGAAGGCCGAGGGTGAGTCGTGGGCCGGCTCAGCCAGCAGTGATAATAAAACATGGCGAAAGGAAATGAGTGAATGACAAGTCAGTAATTGAAAATATCTCTCACTGCGAACGAGAAGGTCACAAGGCTTGAATTTTTATTCCACTGGCTAATTTTATTTAAAGGACTCTATTATAGCGCTCCCCGGATGTTGGGACGACGTGTCGCTTATATATTTTTCCTTCCAACTGGACGGATTAAGGCGAAATCCCAGCTCTGAACCCACAGCTTAAGAGCAGAGAGATTAGTCACGTGACTATTTTTCTCCATACAAAATCGTCTTTTGGGGCTTATGTTTTCCCAGCCCCTAAACCTTTACCGATTTTAATAAAAAAAAGACATTGTAATCTACGTACGTGTAATTTTGTTTAGAGTAGATACATACGAGGGTGGTCCCAGAAGTACCCGGCCTAACAAAGAAAACGAAACAAATTTTGGAAAAACTACCTTTATTTCTCAACGTAGTCTCCTTTTAGCTCGATACACTTTTCCCAGCGATGTTCAATAGCTTCGATACCATGTTTATAGCGAGAACCGTCGAGCTCCTCAAAGTAGCCCTCAACTGCCGACTCTACCTCTTTATTGTTTGTAAATCTTTTACCCCGAGCTATTTTTTCAAGTTGTAAGGTCTCAGGTGTGAAATGATGAACCCATGGTCTCGTCCATTGTTACGAATCGGCGCAAAAATTCGACTTTATTATTGTAAAACACTCGATTGAAACATCCTCACGAAGTTGTTTTTGTTCCATTGTGAGTAAACGCGGCACCCATCTTGCGCACAGCTTTCTCATGTCCAAATTTTCAGTCAATATGCGATGTACAGCACTCTTTGAAATGCCTACCATATCTGCTAACCCGCGCACTTTCAACCGACGGTCATCCAATACTATTTTATCGATTTTCTTCACCATTTCTGGCGTGGTCACTTCGTTTGGCCGACCACTGCGATGTTCGTCTTGGCAGATCGTACGACCTCGTTTGAACTCTGCCACCCAATATTTTACTGTCGTAAACGATGGAGCAGACTCCCCCAGAGTTGAATACAGCTCATCTTTGATATTAGTTTAAGTCAGACCTTTCAGAAGAAAATATTGAATCACATAACGGTGACCAATTTTATCCATTTCTAAAAATTCCCTCAGAGCGTGCACTATTGATGGCCGACAAACAAAAACAAAAGCACGTAGCGTGTTCTTTTTTTTAATTTAAATTTAATTCGAATAGTACTTTCAAATGCAGTAAGTTTTTTCAAACAACAACTGCCATCTATACGTCAGGTCGGGTACTTCTGGGACCACCCGGGTATACGACGCCAGAGGAAAAAAAAAATGTTTTTTTAAATGAATAAAACTAAATTTTTAATTTGTTGATGTCACGAAGTTTATAGCTTTATTGAATCAATACTTTTGAAATAAAAAAATTATACAGTATAAAAAAAAAATTATAGGTATTATAGCATGGACGGCCTAACCTGAGGCGAACACACGTACGCACACAAATGCATTTCTCTAATACAAATGCTTGACATGCACGCACTTATACATGGACTGAGCACTACTACACTCGCAGAATGTTATGCTCATCGTCATGCGTGAATGTATTTGTACGCCTCAGGTTAGAACAAACGACCTTTACATATAAATTGGACTGTCCTTTTATTACAACAAAACAATAATTTGTATAAATCGGATAAGGTTTAGGGGTCGGGAAAACATAAGTTCCCTATATACCAATGGTCTCCAAAATGCCCGTCACTAGATATTTCACCTGGCTGAGCGGTGGCAAGTTATGCTATTGGCTGCGATCATCCGATGGATTGTTGGGCACGGCCACCGGAGCCAGATTTTAATACCTACTGATAAAAATAAGTGCTATAAACAAACATAGTTGGGATTTCACACGGATCCCGCCCGCTGTCTGCGGCTGACATTTCATCATTGTTATCAGAAGAGTGTCCTCCCCTTCCTTCTTCCGCTCTTCGCTTCCTCCTAAACCCCTCCCCCGCCCTCCCCTTCCCTCCCCGCTCCCCGCGGCGCCCGCTTTTTCCCGTCGAGCCTCGGCCGGCGGCGAGGCCGGTCATTATTTGCCTGAAGATTGTTCGATCTTCGCATGATATTCTTTCGGAAAATACAGCTTTTGTACGGACTCGGGAGAGAAAAAAATCGGCTCTCTCGCCGCTGAGTTTATTCGGGTTTATGAATCGTGTAATTTAAATTATATGGAGAATGGAATGGAGGCGTTTTTAAAGCTACGCAGTTATTATTTTTAAAATTCTATATTTTTTCGTAAGTTCATTTTACGAGCATTAAAGAGTTGTGATAGATATTTATTTGATATAATTTACTTGATATATTACCATGCAAGGCGTAAAACAATGTATCTACTTAAATTTAATTACCTAAATTTGAAATTACATAATAAAATTGTAATAGGGTAAGAATTAGAACTATGTAAAATATCCGTTTAGATTTTGATTTGATGTCGGATTTGATTTGATTTGGCCTACGCGAAGTACGCTAATGTTGAGTGATTAAATGATATAGAACAAAAAATTTTTTTTATGTAACCTGAATGTTTTAGATTTATTTTTATGGGAACTGACACGGTTGGCTGCATGGCCTACAACTGTCGTGATTTCAGCCCATAACACCTCGGTCAACTAGGTATCATGCCGGTGCTTCCTTTTGGTCTTACAGGTTGGGACTTACAGGTTGAAACTCTCGGTTAAAATTCGTGTTTTCGGCGGAACATAACAATTTTGCTGTCTTAAAAACATTTCCGATAATGGTAAAATGTCAATTCTTATCGTACAAAAAATATCGCAAGTGTGCAAAAGTCCCAATCCTCCGCTCGCCTGTCCTTCGTATTTTCCTTAATGGGTTGCCAGGGCAGTCCCGCAAGCTTTTATCTCGGCCAGTGTTGCCCACGAAGCGTGACGGTAATGACATGGCAAAGTGACCGCGGCGGTGGAGGCGCCGCGACATTGTGGCTTGTAATAAAATGTCTATGAAGAGTTAGAACATTTTATGCATATATTGAATTTTTTTGCCATATGAAAGGCGGACTTAATGCAGAAGGCAATTTATTTCAGTGAAACTTATGCCCAAAACGTAGGTATATCACACCGGAGTGAGGAATAAGTTATACCTGAAAATATGAAATTAATAAAATTAATACATATTCTGGGTCAGGAATTTCTTCATAATAGATTCGGACCGCAGACTTACTGCGAATTTATTGTATCGTTTATTGATCATTCATGTGGCACTTAGACTGCACTCGAACTTGTCACAATTTGTTCTATCCGGTTCGATTACACCAAACTAAACAAACTGTTTTGCGTTGTATGTTTAAAACTAAAAGATTATTGCATTAATTAGTAGCTGAAATTAAATTATTCAAACATGTACTGACATTTCAAACTAAATCACTTTAATAGCTATCATCAAATTCACTAAACATTGAAATCGTAGTGACGTCACTCGTTCAAACTACGCGCTCAAAGGACTGTTAGCTAAATTAAATTATTGACCTACATTTCGATTTTCGACTCAATGTCAAATCATCAATCTAAATTCCTTTCAAGCGCGCTTCACTATTCAAATGTCGAATTCTCAAATACGTCAAACTAACGTGCCGAGTCAACTGTTAGTTTAAAGTAGGTATTGACCTAAATTTTACGATTGAATATATAAAACGCAAGCAAGCTTCTGCGCGGTGCAGTTAGGGTTGCCTGTTCCGTGTCATAGGATTCCGTGATTTTCTACAAATGACCAACGGAATAGGCATAGGCGACTATCATTGTCTCCCTCTACGGAGACAAGCCATGCTGCATCGTCATAGCCCCACTGCGACGTTGCTATCGCTTACTCGCTCTCGCTTGCCTACCGATGACAGGAGCGAGAGAGAAACCTGAAATCGCTCACCCTTCATCGGGCGACCGTCGCAATCTTCGTGTTTCTCTCTCACTTATTTAGCAAGCATTCAAGCATTTATTATTAGCGTGTGGGGCCGGTACTTAAAAAGATTAGCCCCACTGCACCTCTCCCCGTGCATTTCGTAATAGGCGACTAAGGGATAAGGATGAGATGCCGTGCTAAAGGGCAACAGGATAGCCACCTCTCACCTTGGCACGGTCCTTTCACCGAGTCAGGCAGTAAATAGTTTTTCGTGCCTTATTTACTACTTGAGAATTATCTTGTCCTAATACTTTGCTAAACGTGGTGGTCGGTGTTTTGCTGTTATTTACGAGAATTCTTGCGTAACACCGATTACTCTGCTTAACCCAATTGTCGGGATACAGCGTGTTGATTACATATGAATTAATTACACATTGTCTTCTCTTGTACAATTCTCGTACAATTCTTAATTCAAATTAGGTATACTAAGCTTCAGAATAAAGTAGAGACGCTTTGTTATTCCTACATTAAAAAAAAAGAAAGGAATTCTTACGCCAAAAAATCACAACTGAAATGTTCTGTTAGGTAATGATTGTACAAAAGGACTCTCACGAACGAAAGCCTTTTCAGCCAACATAACTGATGTGGAAACTCGCTCCGTCTCTCCTCCGCCTTTATCTCAAAGGCCAAGGCCGAAGGCCGAGGGTGAGTCGTGGGCCGGCTCAGCCAGCAGTGATAATAAAACATGGCGAAAGGAAATGAGTGAATGACAAGTCAGTAATTGAAAATATCTCTCACTGCGAACGAGAAGGTCACAAGGCTTGAATTTTTATTCCACTGGCTAATTTTATTTAAAGGACTCTATTATAGCGCTCCCCGGATGTTGGGACGACGTGTCGCTTATATATTTTTCCTTCCAACTGGACGGATTAAGGCGAAATCCCAGCTCTGAACCCACAGCTTAAGAGCAGAGAGATTAGTCACGTGACTATTTTTCTCCATACAAAATCGTCTTTTGGGGCTTATGTTTTCCCAGCCCCTAAACCTTTACCGATTTTAATAAAAAAAAGACATTGTAATCTACGTACGTGTAATTTTGTTTAGAGTAGATACATACGAGGGTGGTCCCAGAAGTACCCGGCCTAACAAAGAAAACGAAACAAATTTTGGAAAAACTACCTTTATTTCTCAACGTAGTCTCCTTTTAGCTCGATACACTTTTCCCAGCGATGTTCAATAGCTTCGATACCATGTTTATAGCGAGAACCGTCGAGCTCCTCAAAGTAGCCCTCAACTGCCGACTCTACCTCTTTATTGTTTGTAAATCTTTTACCCCGAGCTATTTTTTCAAGTTGTAAGGTCTCAGGTGTGAAATGATGAACCCATGGTCTCGTCCATTGTTACGAATCGGCGCAAAAATTCGACTTTATTATTGTAAAACACTCGATTGAAACATCCTCACGAAGTTGTTTTTGTTCCATTGTGAGTAAACGCGGCACCCATCTTGCGCACAGCTTTCTCATGTCCAAATTTTCAGTCAATATGCGATGTACAGCACTCTTTGAAATGCCTACCATATCTGCTAACCCGCGCACTTTCAACCGACGGTCATCCAATACTATTTTATCGATTTTCTTCACCATTTCTGGCGTGGTCACTTCGTTTGGCCGACCACTGCGATGTTCGTCTTGGCAGATCGTACGACCTCGTTTGAACTCTGCCACCCAATATTTTACTGTCGTAAACGATGGAGCAGACTCCCCCAGAGTTGAATACAGCTCATCTTTGATATTAGTTTAAGTCAGACCTTTCAGAAGAAAATATTGAATCACATAACGGTGACCAATTTTATCCATTTCTAAAAATTCCCTCAGAGCGTGCACTATTGATGGCCGACAAACAAAAACAAAAGCACGTAGCGTGTTCTTTTTTTTAATTTAAATTTAATTCGAATAGTACTTTCAAATGCAGTAAGTTTTTTCAAACAACAACTGCCATCTATACGTCAGGTCGGGTACTTCTGGGACCACCCGGGTATACGACGCCAGAGGAAAAAAAAAATGTTTTTTTAAATGAATAAAACTAAATTTTTAATTTGTTGATGTCACGAAGTTTATAGCTTTATTGAATCAATACTTTTGAAATAAAAAAATTATACAGTATAAAAAAAAAATTATAGGTATTATAGCATGGACGGCCTAACCTGAGGCGAACACACGTACGCACACAAATGCATTTCTCTAATACAAATGCTTGACATGCACGCACTTATACATGGACTGAGCACTACTACACTCGCAGAATGTTATGCTCATCGTCATGCGTGAATGTATTTGTACGCCTCAGGTTAGAACAAACGACCTTTACATATAAATTGGACTGTCCTTTTATTACAACAAAACAATAATTTGTATAAATCGGATAAGGTTTAGGGGTCGGGAAAACATAAGTTCCCTATATACCAATGGTCTCCAAAATGCCCGTCACTAGATATTTCACCTGGCTGAGCGGTGGCAAGTTATGCTATTGGCTGCGATCATCCGATGGATTGTTGGGCACGGCCACCGGAGCCAGATTTTAATACCTACTGATAAAAATAAGTGCTATAAACAAACATAGTTGGGATTTCACACGGATCCCGCCCGCTGTCTGCGGCTGACATTTCATCATTGTTATCAGAAGAGTGTCCTCCCCTTCCTTCTTCCGCTCTTCGCTTCCTCCTAAACCCCTCCCCCGCCCTCCCCTTCCCTCCCCGCTCCCCGCGGCGCCCGCTTTTTCCCGTCGAGCCTCGGCCGGCGGCGAGGCCGGTCATTATTTGCCTGAAGATTGTTCGATCTTCGCATGATATTCTTTCGGAAAATACAGCTTTTGTACGGACTCGGGAGAGAAAAAAATCGGCTCTCTCGCCGCTGAGTTTATTCGGGTTTATGAATCGTGTAATTTAAATTATATGGAGAATGGAATGGAGGCGTTTTTAAAGCTACGCAGTTATTATTTTTAAAATTCTATATTTTTTCGTAAGTTCATTTTACGAGCATTAAAGAGTTGTGATAGATATTTATTTGATATAATTTACTTGATATATTACCATGCAAGGCGTAAAACAATGTATCTACTTAAATTTAATTACCTAAATTTGAAATTACATAATAAAATTGTAATAGGGTAAGAATTAGAACTATGTAAAATATCCGTTTAGATTTTGATTTGATGTCGGATTTGATTTGATTTGGCCTACGCGAAGTACGCTAATGTTGAGTGATTAAATGATATAGAACAAAAAATTTTTTTTATGTAACCTGAATGTTTTAGATTTATTTTTATGGGAACTGACACGGTTGGCTGCATGGCCTACAACTGTCGTGATTTCAGCCCATAACACCTCGGTCAACTAGGTATCATGCCGGTGCTTCCTTTTGGTCTTACAGGTTGGGACTTACAGGTTGAAACTCTCGGTTAAAATTCGTGTTTTCGGCGGAACATAACAATTTTGCTGTCTTAAAAACATTTCCGATAATGGTAAAATGTCAATTCTTATCGTACAAAAAATATCGCAAGTGTGCAAAAGTCCCAATCCTCCGCTCGCCTGTCCTTCGTATTTTCCTTAATGGGTTGCCAGGGCAGTCCCGCAAGCTTTTATCTCGGCCAGTGTTGCCCACGAAGCGTGACGGTAATGACATGGCAAAGTGACCGCGGCGGTGGAGGCGCCGCGACATTGTGGCTTGTAATAAAATGTCTATGAAGAGTTAGAACATTTTATGCATATATTGAATTTTTTTGCCATATGAAAGGCGGACTTAATGCAGAAGGCAATTTATTTCAGTGAAACTTATGCCCAAAACGTAGGTATATCACACCGGAGTGAGGAATAAGTTATACCTGAAAATATGAAATTAATAAAATTAATACATATTCTGGGTCAGGAATTTCTTCATAATAGATTCGGACCGCAGACTTACTGCGAATTTATTGTATCGTTTATTGATCATTCATGTGGCACTTAGACTGCACTCGAACTTGTCACAATTTGTTCTATCCGGTTCGATTACACCAAACTAAACAAACTGTTTTGCGTTGTATGTTTAAAACTAAAAGATTATTGCATTAATTAGTAGCTGAAATTAAATTATTCAAACATGTACTGACATTTCAAACTAAATCACTTTAATAGCTATCATCAAATTCACTAAACATTGAAATCGTAGTGACGTCACTCGTTCAAACTACGCGCTCAAAGGACTGTTAGCTAAATTAAATTATTGACCTACATTTCGATTTTCGACTCAATGTCAAATCATCAATCTAAATTCCTTTCAAGCGCGCTTCACTATTCAAATGTCGAATTCTCAAATACGTCAAACTAACGTGCCGAGTCAACTGTTAGTTTAAAGTAGGTATTGACCTAAATTTTACGATTGAATATATAAAACGCAAGCAAGCTTCTGCGCGGTGCAGTTAGGGTTGCCTGTTCCGTGTCATAGGATTCCGTGATTTTCTACAAATGACCAACGGAATAGGCATAGGCGACTATCATTGTCTCCCTCTACGGAGACAAGCCATGCTGCATCGTCATAGCCCCACTGCGACGTTGCTATCGCTTACTCGCTCTCGCTTGCCTACCGATGACAGGAGCGAGAGAGAAACCTGAAATCGCTCACCCTTCATCGGGCGACCGTCGCAATCTTCGTGTTTCTCTCTCACTCTTGTCATCGGTAGGCAAGCGAGAGCGAGTAAGCGATATCAACGTCGCAGCGGGGCTATGACGATGCAGCATGGCTTGTCTCCGTAGAGGGAAACAATGACAGTCGGCTCTGGAATAGGAAATCGATGGTTTTGGACACACAATATTGACGTGGAATCACGTCTTAGTCATTAATCATTATGGTACAATGTGGGATGCATGTAAGCTAATATGAAGTCACCGATACGGAACATGTACCGGGAAAATGGTCAATGCTCAGTTTCGAAGTAACGCACATACGAAACGCTCAATTAGCCAAATGAGGAAGGAGGAAGGTAGCGCAAATACAACAATAATAAAAAAATATTATCAATATTATTTGCAGGCACAGTGAGTCATCGAAGTTACCATAACAGCCTTACATACATGCATTCTCCACGTGCCACCGTGATTCCATGTTTCAAGAACAGCGGCAGGATTGCGAAGCGACTCCTACTCCCAGATTTTTTTTACCGTACGATTTTCTCTGCAACTGCAAAGATATGGATGGATAAATCTCCCGGCCAAGACTTTTTTCGTAAGTTTAAACTATCGCGGGCAAAGGTCCACAGGATCCATAGAAATCGCGATTAGACATAACGTCGTCCTGGGTGAAATTGGCTGTAGGCACAGCCAATTTCACCCAGGACGACGTTATGTCAGGCGAGTCTCCAACCACGAGCTTGGTCTCCCGATTCGGCTTGGTCACGCCTGTTTCCAAATGGGTAGGCATAGACAATGGATCTCCACAAACCATAGTCATGATAAATATATATTTTACTAGCTGTGCCCGCGGCTCCGCCCGCTCTCATATTTGACTTCTCTGCTAACCTCATAAGCCATTTAGCGTGATAGTAAGTAGCCTATAGTTGATGGGAAGAATCAAGCTATCCGTAGATTTTTTTTTAATTAAAAACGGTTCAGTGGTTCTCGAGTTATAAGCGGACAGATCAGACATACATACATACATACATACAGAAAGCAGACGTTGGATTTTATTAAAGGTAAGGAAGGAAGGATAAGGATGAAGCTTGCGATGGTTTCATTATTAATTTTTTTTGTAAAAGATTCAATTGACAGAGCCAAATTCGCCTCTCCTCGTGAAACCACGCTCAGTGAGATGCCATGTCAGCAGATTTGCGAACCCTTGCCGGGCGGTTTGAAGACCAACCAGGTGAAATGGTTCGGGAAACACTCGCCGGAAGACAGTTCAATACCCTAACGGTGGAACAGATAATTCAACACCCTAACAAAGGAACGATTTCGAGAGAAACGATTCGTAAGTCCAATATCAACGACAAAAGGGTGCTGAACCTCTCTGCGACGAGTGTTGCAGAAATAAGACGAACGGCAGAGTATAAGGGATGCTAGTTCCTCAGAGCAGCGCCCATGATAGTATGTACCTACAAAACAGACTAAGCGAACTCACAAAACGTCTGTGACTGTTTGGTTACATCATCTGCTATACACCAATGATGTACCAAAAAAAAAAACTAATTACGGTACAATGTCGGCTCTTCCTGTCATCCCTAGCCGCAGCCCGCTCGCTCGCTCGCTCCACCTCGTATTAAACGTATTTCGGAAGCATGTCTTCTGATGCGGGTCGGGTTATGGAAAGGAAATGAGCCCCCCTTCCACCCACATCTGTAGCTCTATTCCAAGTTTGATACGTATCGTATCAAACTATCGTATCGTATCTCGAAAACGCGGAACTCACTGCAGTGCTGCTGGTCTGGAGTCTTTGAGTCACAGACGATTTGTAGGGTCACACAGTCTGTTCTACAAGTCTTACGGACGCTGCTCGGAGGAATTTGTATCCCTTATTCCTTGCCATCCAACCTATCTTCGCAGCACCAATTGAACACAATTTTGTTCTTGACATTGGGCTTTTGAGGACCCATAGTTCCTCAAAATCGTTCCTCTGTCGCACCGCTGCTGGGGTGTGAAATTGTCTAAGTACCGGTGAGTGTGTTTCCAAATACTTTCAACATGGGAGTCTTAATATTATATACAATAAATAAATAAAACCGTTTTCAATTACGTACATATAGCAATCGCTTGATGCGATGCTCGATTCGCTGGATGCGATAGATTGTATTTTATTTGCAAAATTTACCGCTAAAAGAACACAAATATATATACCTTAATTAACCAAAAGTGTTTTTTTTTATTGGAAACTCGACATATGGCGCGCGCCAGACTAACGCAGAGGTGTAGTCCGACGGCGCCCACGGACATTCGAATATTTACGGGGGCTGCGAATACCATAAATAAGTGTTATAAGTTTCCAAATTTAAAAAACGTAAACTTAGGTACGTTTCTGAGGTTGAGGGTGTATGTAATAATGTGAGAGCGAGGGCGTGTGTGTGTGTTCTAGAAAGATGTTCGCGTCATAAAAAACTTGGAATAATGCTACAGTGGCGCCCCCTACAGCCACGCTGACAGACTGATAATGCATTCAACCGCTCCGCTGCATCATATCCTGGTACAAGCTTTTTATTCCTTTGTCATTTTCCTTCACGTCGCTGAGAATCTGCGGTTTGCTTTATCCGACCGAGTGCAGAGATAAGTTTGTGTATTTTACGTGCTTGTCTGCCATCTGGGTGCTGTTTTATGTAACACGACGTATATATTTTATATACCACAATATACATATTCTAAAGAACTGTCGAATCGCGGACATTGTGATGGGGCTAGTTGAGTCATTTTCGTTTGCTTGCGAGACAAACGCAGTAAGTACTGTTTGGGGCCGGTACTTAATAAGAATAGTCCCACTCTGCATCTCTCTCCGGGCATGTCGTAAAAGGTGACTAAGAGATAAGGACAAGATGCCGTGCATAAGGGTGTCGCCCTTATGCACGGCATCTTGTCCTTAAGCTAGCCACCTCTCACCTTGGCGCGGTCTTTCCACCTAGTCATGCAGCAGGTGGGCCTTCGTTCCTTACTTGCTTCGTGATAGTTATCTTGTCCGAATACTTTGCTAAACGTGGTAGTCGGTGTTGTGCTGCAATTTACCAGAGTACTTGCTGCACAACACCGATTACTCTGCTTACCCCGATTGTCGGGATACGGCGTGTGGTGTGTACAAACACAGCCGGTTTTAACCCCCGACGCAAAAAAGAGGGGTGTTATAAGTTTAGCGTGTGTGTGTATGTGTGTAAGGGTGTGTCTGTCTGTGGGATCGTAGCTCCCGAGTGGATGGACCGATTTGGATGCGGTTTTTTTATTAGAAAGCTGGCTAAAGCTATTTAATTTTATTACGCTGTAGTGCTATACTCTAAGCGGCGGGTGGTCGGCACGGTCTTGGCTTGGACTCTTGGTGTTAGGGTCCGAGAATGCGGCCGATATGCACAAATGAGTTTGGGCTGGTGTAAAACTGTTTGGTAGGCTTAAATTGTAGCCGACTGGGGTGCTACCAACGCACTGGACTTAAGATGGCCGCCTCGGCTCTGATCTTCTCTAATCCAGTATAGCCACCAATGCAAAGGCAAGTCTCCGGTGTGGCACCTACGTTCTCGGTGCTGATATTAGCTAGCAGTTCGGAGCATGTCCACTGGTAACTCTTGACTCGACCACCCATATGGGATTTCATAAAAAAATACATAATTTTCAATGGGAACTGACACTGTTGGCTACATCACCCACGACATCCGTGATTTCAACCCTATATTCACCAAATTAACCAAAATAAAGTGTTTTTGGTGTCATTCGACCGTATTTATAATTACATCACACCATATGGAAGAAATTACCAAGAACGACCGTATCTATTTATAATTGCATCACACCTTAATGGAAGAAATTTTCCATATCTTTTTGAAGGAGTACTTAAATAATTTCGTAATAATAATTTTGGTGACATTTTCCGTGTCTACAAACAATTTCACGTATTTTAACCGACTTCAGAAAAGAGGAGGAGGTTCTTAATTCGTCTGAATCTGTTTTTTTTTATGTTAACATAATACATAAAAAAATCGCTCTTTCTTTACCCCGTGAACCGATTTCGATGATTCTTTTTTTATTAGAAAGGTGGTACCTTAGTAGTGTTTTTAACACACAGATTTGGTCAAGTTCCGATGATAAAAATTTACAATAAAATTTCCAAAAAATTTTCCAGTGAACTTTCTTGCCAGTTTTTCTTCGCTATGATAATCTAACTGTCCGAATGTTAAAATGTAAAATATTATAAATCTGAGCGCACTGTACTGGCTAGAGATGATAAATAAACAATAAACAATAGCACCCATGAGAAAATAATCCAACTTTTTAACAAATGGGATAATAATTCTATACCATGCCAACGGTTGAAAGTTGTCCAACGATCAATGGAGTGAGCCACGCTGGGAATAACGCTACGTGATAAGGTGCGTAACGACGCAATCCGCCGACGCACTAAAGTAGTCGATAATGGACACCGGGTGGCTAAGTTAAAGTGTCAATGGGCTGGGCACGTCAGCCGAACAGACGACAACCGTTGGAGTAACCGTATTACCCACATTGGCAGCCGTGGACAGGAAAACGGAGTGTGAGAAGACCACTCGCCAGGTGGGACTTACGTTGGATGCTTACGTTGAATTGGTTGTTAGATCGAAGTTAGTCGCCGACGTGTGAGCGGCCGGCGGAAGAAGGAAGGGGAGAGGGGAGGGGTTTCAGGGCGGGCGAACCCGCCCTAGCAACGCAAAGCGATGAAAATTCACATACTTTATTCATTAGCCAGCAACGGCCTTTTATGGACGGGTATTTGGTTCAATCTACCTTCGATATTGGATTTCCCGTTCACCGAGCGCCAAATTTCGATTCTAAATATTAAGTCACATATGCACGCCGAAAACTGTACCTATGTAATTGTTATGGCATGATGTGATAATGTTATAATATATGCTTACCTAGCTTTTTCCCGCGGCTTCACCCACGTGAAATTCGTATTTAAAAAGAAGAAAGTTACTTACTTTCTTCTCCTTGCCCGCCATCGTACCTTTATTTCGGCGCGCGGAACAATTCGATTTGTATGAGAGCTACATCTTAGCGTAACCGGAACTGAATTTTATTTGACCTATCCTGTGTCACGTCTAGATAAATGTGCTTGTACTAAGTTTCATATAATTCATCCATGATCGGTTTAAGAGTTATGAAGGAACATACATACATATAGAAATATATTTCTAAAAATAAAACAGTACGTGTTGTCATGCACAATATAATCAATAAGTACAGTACGCTGCGCCGGTATGCTAACAATGTCCCGTCGACAGCACATCGATTTGCTCATTCACTTTAACTATTGACAAAAGCCAGCGGTGCAAGCAAAGACCCCTGGCGCACTACACGCCGAAACGGCCGGCACTTAAATTGTGAAATTGAGTGGAAAATAGATTCCAATTAACTTCCCCGTTCCGACGTCAGTGGTATTGTCACTGAGTGCTACAGTGTGACGAGGCAAGTTGCGCTGAGTAAAAGGGAAGGGGGTCCTCATCAAACGCTTTTGTTAAATATTTCTATTGGTGCATTATTGAAATTTGCCATTCTTTTGTTTTCTAGCTAAATATTTTTCAGTATATACTTATCCACTTTTAATAAGAAATTTGATTTTGTGTGTATAATAAAACAAATTACCGATTTAAAAATGTCTGATAATAACATACACAAAAGGACATGGGATGCAATATAAATTTTTTTATGGAATGAATACAGAATATTTAAACTTTTCTTCAATTGGTTTTAATATAAAATATGGGTGTATATTATATGTAATTTATGCAAAAATATAATATGAACCTATTTTATAGTATTTATTTTGTGTACATATGTACATATGTACATATGTTTAAGTACGTCAATTTATTTAATCCCTTTATGCCTCACACTTTTAAGCTGCATTGCATTGTGTGTTCCTTATTTTATGGCGTAATATATTTGCATTTGAATATTTTGATAGTAACTTTCAATTTATGGTTATCATATCATTCAGAATGACATACGTTAATTTGCTACATAATTTTTTTTTTTCATCGCAATAATTTTGGTTTTCTCATAGCATGGTATCATAATTATTTGTTTGCCTACTGATTTGACGTCAGCTTAAGTTAAACCATTGACACCGTCAAACATTTTAACATTTACCAAAAAAACACGTGTCCATAGTAGCGACAGACTCGAAAATGGAACACGATTCAGCGTTCGCACAATGGAAATAAACGTCGAACGGTTTTCACCTTTCTTGCCACTACACATCGTAAATTGTGCTCTGCTCGAACCCTGAATGCCCTTCCGGTCCCCGGGCGATAAGCTTCCATTAGTCCGCTGCACTGAAAGCTAAAGCGATTGAAACGGTGCCGCGTATATTTCCAGCGATGCTATCGACGAAGAAACAAGCCGACTGATAAACATGCTGAAAAATTACGAGCTATTCAACGTGATGCGATTACATACGGTTATTTCGTTAGATGCTAGGTTATTTCCAGCTAATCTTAAGAGCAGACAGAGGTTAGTCACGCGATATCAGAGATGTTTTTTTTTCTCCATACAAAATCAATCTTACGGGGTTTATGTTTGCCCAACCCCTAAGCCTTGAAATATTTTTATAATTATTTTTTCTTGTAATAAGGACAGTCTAGTCTACGTGCCTGTTATTTTATTGTTTAGATTAAAATATATTCTTTATTCTTTATTCATCATTCGTATGGTAGTACACTAAGCTTGTATTTGTCGTGTTTAGTTTTTACAATCCGGTTCGATTATACTATGAGACTAGAGTTAAAAAATAGTTTTTTGAACGAATAAAATTTAATTTTTAATATGTTGATGCCATGAAGTTCATTAAGCTTCATTGAATCATAACTTTGGTTATCAAAAAAATAAAAAAGACAGATACGTAGATTGGATTGTCCTTATTACAAAAAAAAATATTAAAATCTGATAATGTTTAGGGGATACTTCGCAGAGGTTCCATGGAACAGTGGGGTCGGGAAAACACAAGTCCCGGAAATATTTTTTTTTTCTTTTTGTTTTTTTTATTATTGTTGTTTATTTATTGTTGTTATATCGGCCATAATAACACATATTCTGTGAAAATTTCAACGGGCTACTTATTACGGTTCAAGAGATACAGCCCTCGGACAGACAGACAGACAGACAGACGGCGTAGGCTTAGTAATAGGGTCCCGTTCGACGGATACGTATCACTAAAAAGTACAAGTTCAACCGTTCCATGACGTTTCCAGCCTCCTCCTAATTCCGTGTTATAAGACTGTAATAAGGGCGCATAATAGCCAAAATATTTGCCACATATTTCGAAGGACGTAATACATCCAGCTCTTATCAAAAACGGAACTGGAAGTGTAGAAATTCGCAAGCTAGAGCCGCATTGTGTAAGCTAGAGGAAAATTCGTAAATATCTACCTAGGTTAGGTATTATCCAAGTTATTTCATACATAATTCACGTGGCGGCGAGCTGCTGGTAGCAACAACATTAATTCTACATAACTTCTGCCGTATAAGTAATACCATAAGAGTAGACATTCCGGACTAAGCACTAGTTATCTACCGCGCATGCGTACAAATAGGTTCTCAGCATAGCTTATTATTATTTTGTAGAACTGGAAAATTTTGAAACGTACATACTCTTCCACTATACGAGCGACTAAAATGTTATCCCAGTTTCAAAATTACAATAAAAAAAACACCGTGCGAAAACCTGTACATTAACAATGCTAATGCGTTTTTGTGTATAAGGTTGACTGGAAAAATTTTGCAAAAACATTCGCCTTGATCGTTTTTCCCCTGGTCTCAACGCTCAACACTAAGGTTCCAAACGTCCATTTTTTCCAGTTTTTTTTTTAAATCTAAAGATCAGTGTTTGTCATGTCATGATAACAGTGCCATTAACCAATGACATTGTTACCATGACAAATTATTGTAAATAAATAATATTTATTCATAATATAGATACCTAATTAATTACTGAAGACGGCATTCGCCGAAATATCAATACGTCATTGCGAAATATATAAAATAAAATAAAAAAAACATGTGTTCTTTTTAAATAAATATTAAAATTTAATAAGTACAATTTCAAGAATTTGAACATGGCGAAGAGGATCGAAAACACAGCTTGAGAGCATCGAATTGGAAAGGGGATTCGATGCTTGAGAGCAAGATTAACAATTTTGCTAAGATTTCTGACTACAAAGATTTATTAATTAAGTGTATCAGGTGTAAAGAGCCTTTGTCAAACTTTGATACGTAATTTGTATCAATATAATTATATTAGTATATAATATATTAAACATACTACAATGTAATATAATCACAATGTAGTAGACTTCATGTTCCCATCAAATAATATCATATTGCGTGTTGTCCATTAGGGCTTAACAAGGTGGTGGGGAGATAAAATTGGTACAGTTTGACAGCTCATTTTGATGCTCTGTGGATTGTGTACACCGACGCTTCATCGCTCAAGTCCTCAATCAACATGATGGAACCATAGTCACGCAAACTAAATTACTCAAAGCTAAGCAGGAGCTACATTCCAAGTTAGGCGCAAACATTGCATCACGCGAACACTATGTGTATCTATAAACCTATGAATAAAACTGCACTGGTATGTGTGGCATCAATGATATTATACTTCAACTTGATCTTGAACTTGCAGCACCTCCCAGCCAGGAGTTCTCCCACAACGGTGTAAGACCGAAGACACCAGGAGGTGCGTTTATTTTTCAGGATTTTAGGAAGACACGCTCGAGGATGGGTGAGAAAGTTAAATAATAGACTAGCTTATGTTTCAGCCTGAAGCCAATATGGGAGTATGTGGAAAGACGGGATATTGGGATTTGTTGGAATGAGCGTTGCTGCGTTATTGACTTCTTTCTTCTTTTCTTCTTTTTTCTGGTGCAATATTGATCGGCTCTCTGCTTGTGTCTGGTTCGTTGGTGCCCTCCGATGATTCACTTGGGTCTGAGTCCGTTTGTTCCTCTTGATTTTTGTAGATCTCTTTTGATTTTTTCATTACCTCGTGGCCTTCTTTACTCAGTTCTTTCCATTCCTCCTTTGACAGGGTGTAATAAGTGAGGTCATGATTGAGCGAGTCATTCCAGGTGAAGATAGGCCTCCCTACTTTCCTCATTCCTCTGCTATATTCCATTGCTGCTGCTGTTAAATGTTTAAAATTAGAAGATGTGTTGTCCGAGCTCCGCGAGTTGCTAACCAGATCAAATGCCCCGCCTGAACATAATATTGTCTCTTTTTTTGCTCTAACTAACATACATGTCGTCCTACTTCCTCTTGTAATATTGTGACGCTCAAGGCCGTGCCATTTGTAAACACCGAATGTCGTATACACAACGTTTCTACCGTAACGTAATGTATATTAACATTGTGTGACTTATGAAGCGACAGCCTCAGACAGTTGCGCTAAAATTGTCGTTAGTTTGCACGGCTTAGGCGCGCTACGCAATTCGTAAGACAATTTTGGCCATATCGGTCGCGAGATCGACCACGCACGTCCCGCCGCTGCCCTACACGTGTTGTGCTTTGTAAATAAATTAAATTCCTCGTTCATATATAAGTATTATATTATAAATGAATTATTGATTGTAGGTATAGGCGTTCAAAAGGTTCGAAATAAAATTCTATATCTCTAATTTTGATGGCCATCGCCAAACAAATCCGTCATTTCATCGTGCCCAACTTGGAATAGAGCAGCATACGTGTATGCAGCGAAAACATTAAACTGACCTATCCTGTACATCGCGTGCCCTACGGCAATATAACCCAGCATGCCGTCGGAACAAATGGTTGGAATAACAATTTGCGATCATAGATACGGCTAACCGTTGTACATTTTACACGTTGTCTGAGCGACAGCGTAGCGATTAGACTCGTAATAGGCATTCTAGATTGAGTTATTTAAGTTTGATTGCATGAGGTGGAACAATTGTACCGTGAGCGACACAGTAGTTTAAACATAATCTTTTCTAGAGAAAGCGTTGGGGTTCAAATTATGTTCCATGATTTTTTTCTGAAAATAATATTTAATATTACATTTATTATATATTTATTATTTATCATAGTGTCTGGTCATTATGAATACTGCTACGCTATCGTCGGGCAATTTGATAATATAGGTACATTCGGCAAGGCGCGGGCGCGGGCGCGGGGATAGACCATGTCTATGTTTATTGGACCTACTCGTAGTTCGTAGGTATGAGGTTGACAGGAAAGTGGTATGGGTTAATGTTTTGGTGGTTTAAAAAAAAATTAACCCTAACCTGAGTGAACGGTTTGAATTTCTTTCTTCTCACGGTCTGGCTTTAAGATCTGCTGACAACTTACTCTTGGCAATACCGGCTCACTCAAGCTCTTTCTACACGGACTCTTTCACAGTACAAACAGCTCGCCTCTGGAATAATCTGCCCGTGCATTTACGCTCCTCTACATCTATGAATGTATTTAAGATTAATTTAAACAAACTTCTCCTCTCGTTACCGAAGTAAATGCAATGTATAATATTAGATACATATCTTTACTCCCCTTCTCTTACTCTCTTGTCATTCAGTTGGCTGTGTCGCACAACGGTACCACCGATCGATGTACATAATATGTAAGTTTATTATATACATATATATGTTTATTAAAATATTTATGTAGTATTCGTATTTAGTTTATCATACATATTTCTTTACAGTCTTAACACATTGCCACAAACTATTCTTGTTCGCCTGCATGTACTTCTCCCACATCCCAAAGGTTAGTTAGAATAGAATGCCTCGCGGCATTAAGCTCGCCTGTTGTACCTAATTTTTATAAATTGGTGTTCAATAAAGAATATATACATACATACATACCTAATGTTGAGGCGGCGCAGGTTTTGACATGAGGGCTATTCGTAGGTTTCATTGTCGGACATTAAAATAATCTTAAATAAAACACGTATTTTTATTATCCTGCCCAATACGAGATAGACATTATTCATAATGCCCGCGCAATTTAATTATTTCAACAGTATCATCATATTATTGCCCTCTCATATTGGGCATTTTTCAAAATGCCCGGGCATTATGCATAATGCCCAATTAATCACTTAATCCATAACATATACATACATACCACACGCTGTATCCCGACAATCGGGGTAAGCAGAGTAGTCGGTGTTGTGCTGCAAGGTTTTCGAAATTTTCTAGAGCATGCTTTGCGATGTTTTTCTTTCGAGTTGCGTTTTGGGCTCGTTGTTGGGATGGGAAGCAATATGTCTCGTAGAGAGTCATATAATTTTTCTAACATCAAACTCACAGTGAATAATGAGAAACATCAATCAGGAGAAACCTTATTTTTAAAACAAAACAGCTTTACTCACGGTTTTATCCGAGCTATGTGGCACGACCAGCCGGAAGTGGACACCGTCAGCGCCTTCTGTCTCTCCGCCGAGATCCGGAACGCACCTGAACCCTCGTCTACGGAAACTACTCGCGCTGGTCACAGCTACAATCTTCGTCAACGACGGACGGAGATGTGACAGTTCTCTGCCAACCGTCGCACTCGGCAAAGTGCTCATGAAGATGGACCATACGCTTGGCGCGAAACGTCGAGCCACATAGCTCGGTTAAAACCGCTGTTTTGTTTTAAAAATAATGTCTAACAACCACGGTAATTTAAAAACCCATACAGGAGAAACCTATTTTTGGTATTGCTGAGCCCTAAAGCTCCATACAAGGTAAGGTAAAGTAAAGGTAAGTACGCTGGGAATCCCCGGGTGCAAGCAGAATAGTGACATGCCGTTTTTTCATGTAATCTAAAATTCGGTTTTTATTGTCCTAATGAAAAACTACGAATTTAAACCAAACAAGTAGAATGCTATCGGCATAGATATAGTCATGTTTTGCTTCGGGTCGATATAGGCCCTCCGGCTCACGATAAGTTAATCTGTATCAAAAACTAAGTTTATGACTTTTTTGTGTGCATAACATATTTTTATTACATTAAATTATATTTTTTGCGTTTAATTTCCCACTACTCATTAAATAATTGTAAAACAAGTTTTGTTTTATTATTCATAATTTATATTTTTGTTTAGGTTATTTTAATGAATTACTTAAATAACTTATATCTTAGAGTATAATATTGAAGATATTAAGGAGATTTATTATAAATC
Organism: Nematopogon swammerdamellus; assembly: GCA_946902875.1. NCBI lineage: Eukaryota > Metazoa > Arthropoda > Insecta > Lepidoptera > Adelidae > Nematopogon > Nematopogon swammerdamellus. The sequence continues at coordinate 5,179,244 of OX336351.1, forward strand.
ATTAAGTATATAATTTATAAAATTATTACTTATTAAATTGTATTTTTAAATATAAACATATTTTTTTATATTATACCTTACACAAAATTCCAGGAATGACTGGTATATAATGCCTTTAAGCTTTAAGTCCGCCTTTCGTCATTTTTTATCGTGCAGTGAAGTATATTTTAATTTCATTTCATTTCCCTCGATAGAGGTTTTTTTTTATGTAATCCGGTATGGGTTGATGGCTGAGTCGGGGGGGCCAAAGCGCATGCTCCGACCAGCCAATATCACCTCCGAGAAGGTAGGTGCCATACCGGAGACTTCCCTGAATTGCTGGCTATACTGGACTAGAGGAGAACACAATCGAGGCTGCTATGTAGCCATATTACATCCAGTACGGTGGTACCAACCCAGTCGGCTGCCACCTATTAAATAAGCCTATTTGAGCCTACAATTTGAGCCTACCTCCTATTAAGGGGCAAGGGAAGGGACCTACAGTTTTACACCGGTTCCGAACGGTGCAGCAGGTAAATTGTTTCGTCCGAAAAAAACTCATTGGTACACGCCGACCGGATTCGAACCTCGGACCTCTTGCATGAGAAGCCGATGCCCAAATCACTCGGCCACCCGCCACTTGGTTAACGTATTCTCTTAGTCTTTCACGTATTCCCAAAATCTCAAAATCCGCTTAATAAATCTCGCGCTATAATCTGCCACCGTAATTACTTGACGCTAAATTCTCACACGAGGGCATCGGGGGCCCTCGGGGCGAACGTGTTTTGTGATGTTAATCTACATCCACCATTTGCATATAATGTTCCAGAGCTTACGGATTGATAGAGTAGTGCGCGTGGCTTAATGATGCTTAGGAAATGGCTTCACGGACCACGACTGTGATTAATAACCGATCAGAATGAGGTGGCTCTGAATACGTTTCGGATTTCTTAATTTGTGTTCGCGACTTGATCGCAAGGTCAATGAATGCTCTTGGGGTAAACGGCATTCGGATAATCAATCTTGTGAGCAAGCGTCGACATGAAATTTCTAAAGAGCAAAATGATATTTCCATAATTTTCGATAACACCTCAATAATATTGTTCTTTACAGGTATCGTGGATGCGGAAGCGAGATCTCCACATCCTGACGTCACACATCTTCACGTACACTGGCGACGGACGGTTCAGTGTGCTGCACCCAGAGCCTTCGGACGACTGGGACCTCCGAATCGAGTACGTGCAGCCGCGGGACGCCGGCGTCTACGAGTGTCAGGTCAACACCGAGCCCAAGATCAACCTCGCCTTCCATCTAAGCGTCGAAGGTGAGAGTCCTTGAAATAATACGCATAGGTTAATAATCGAGTGATGTCGGACCAAGGCTACGGTGGAGGACCCGCCAGCTTCCACGAGTGTCAGGTCAACATTGATCCCAAGATCACTGACGCATACCACCTCAGCTTCAAAGGTCCACGAACAGTTACTAAAATATCTTATCTCAGCGATTTTCAAGATCTCCGTCGTCTCAACGAGCGTTAGGTCAGTACCTATAATCCTACATCAATCATGCCTTCCACTTCAGCGTCAGAGGTGAGAGTCCTTAAATTAATACCCATAGCTTAATCGGATGATGTTGGACCACAGCTACGGTGGAGGACTCACCTGCTTCTACAAGTGTCACTCAAGCTCTCTCTCTCAAGATCAATGTAGCATTCCATCTCAGTTTCAAAGTACTTGTAACTACTGAAATTACTAACATATCTTGCCACGGCGACTTTCAAGATATCCGTAGTCTGTAGATGCCAGCCTCTACGAGCGTTAGGTCAGTATCGAACCCTACATCAATCATGCCTTCCACTTCAGCGTCGAAGATGAGAGTCTCTGAAAGAATACCCATAGCTTAATAATCGAATGATACCGGCAGCTTCCACACGTGTCACGTCAATATCTCAAGATCAACGTCGCATTCCATCTTAGTTTCAAATTTACTTGAACAATTACTAACATAACTTACAACGACGTTCAAGATCTCCGTAGTTTCTAGATGCGAGCCTCTAGTTTTCAGGTTCAGCGTTCGGTCAGTATCGATTCCTAGACCAATAATGCCTTCCACTTCAGCTTTGAATGTGAGTCCTTAAATAATAACTTAAATAATACCAAAATCATTCAACCAAACGACCGCGGTGGATATCCCCGTAGTCTATTTAGACCAGCCTCTAAGACTGTCAAGTCAACATGCATCGCGAGATCAAGCGCGACTCCCAGCTCAGCATGCAAGGTGAGAGTCCTTGAATAGTATATTTGACTAAATCAACCAAAGATGTCAGATCACAAGGCTTACGTTGGAGGAACCAGGTAGTCTCTTTAGGCCAGCTACAACGAGCGCCAGGTCAGCATCAATTACTAGTTCTATTTCGCCTGCCGTCTCAGCGTCCAAGGTGATAGGTACTACGATTAATAAAACGTCAAAATAGCTAAGGATCGAGCCAAAGTTTGACTGCATTCTTATTTGTTGTCATATTTGTTATCATGCAATCAAGCAATCTGTTAGGTATTATTAGTGTGTGAGGCCGGTACTTAAAAATAATAGTCTCGCTGCATCTCTCCCCGTGCATGTCGTAAAAGGCGACTAAGGGATAAGCACAAGAGGCCGTGCTAAAGGGCGACAGTCTCTAAATTGGTGGCTACCTCTCACCTTGGAACTATCCTTCCACAGAGTCATGCAGCAGGTGTGTTTCGTGCATTACTTGCTAGTTGATAGTTATCTTGTCCGAATACTTTGCTATACGTGGTGATCGGTGTTGTGCTGTAATTTACAAGAGTACCTGCAGTACAACTCCGATTACTCTGCTTACCTCGATTGTCGGGATACAGCGTGTGGTATGTATGTATAGCTATCCGCGTAAATAACTCCACTTGTAACACAATTTCTAATATCGCGCGACAACGCTATTCGCGCGATATTAGAAATTGTGTTACACTTAGGGCAACTTGCACCAACGTACACGTTTAATCTCTATTTAGAAGTAATTTATAAATGAGTTAAATGGCATTTATTAATCACGTAAATGTACGTTGCACCAACCGAAAATGGTGTCCATTTTGCTAATTTCTATTGTTTGGTGCAAGTGGACCTAAGTGTATTGAGGCTACAACGTATTCAAGTTACAATTTTATTCTCCAATTTACATTCACACTCCAGATTTAGGAAAATTCCTTGGATAAATGTAAAGCTCTAAATAAAATAATGAGATAAAGGATATTGCACGAGACAGTTTCGTAATCATGCGACGCAGCGGCCGGATCTGATGGTTATTAGCAGAACTATAAATTCCCATTTTCCGCCGGAGGAAGCCTCAAAATAAAGTTTTTCGGAAAATTTCACGTAGAAATTGAAAATAAGTTTTACGCCCCAAGATATACAAGTTAATATTCCCTGCGCTCCACTCCAGTGAGTATTCCAAGTAAAGCTCTTTCGCTAATTAATTAAAAAACTCGGTTGTGTACGCAACGCTTCAGGTTGTTTGATGAATAGGCCTTATTTTCAGAACATTTCATCTGATTTCTGAGTTTCGGAGACTAGATTTTTTTATTAGGTGGGCTCTCTACAATTACTTACATTTAATGTTTATAATAGCTGTTTATTCAATTAGGGGCAGGTTGGAGTGCTTATTATTAAATTTTAAAGATAATTTTGATACATTTTGATTTTGTGCCCGTTTTATGTACGTTCGTTACTCCTTTAATATTATAGTTAACAATTTATTATTATAGAGCAATTATTGTTTTAAAATCGTACACCATGATTCTTTGTTTTTGACCCCCGACGAAAAAAGAGGGGTGTTACAAGTTTAACGTGTGTGTGCGTGTGGTGCATATGGGTGTGTCTGTCTGTGGCATTGTAGCTCCCAAACGGATGGGCCGATTTGGATGCGGTTTTTTCTATTCGAAAGCTGGTTTAATCGGGATGGTTATTAGCTATGTTTGTAATCAAGTAATTATGTAATTAAACAATTAATTGTCTTAAAAAGTGGGCGGATTTGCATGCGGTATTTTTTTAAAAGCTTGAATAAATAAAAGTTAAATGAAAAATTTTAAAAACCCCCGATCCTTTGATATTTCTAATTAAACTGTTATAGAATGTCAATCATGGTTTATGCGTTCACTGCTGGATATACGGCTCTCCGAATTTTTTCCTGTCCTCACCCGGTCCTCAGCAGTACGGAATCACTGTTGCCTAACACGTGGCGTGTGGTCTTCCCGCATCCCGTTGTCCACGGCCGCCAATGGAGAACCCGTTTACACCATCGGTCATCGTCTCGCAGGCTGACGTGCCCAGCCCACTGCCACTTGAGCTTAGCTACCCGGTGTCCAATATCGACTGCTTTCTTGTGTCGGTACTGGCGCGATTAAACATGTGTCAAGTAACATGTTTCATAGCGCGTTGCCCGTTCTGGTATTTAGTTTGGTGTATCTAGGTGCAAATAATAAATCAAAGTAGGTATTACTACCTATTCGAAATTGGACGGCGGTATGTTTCAAAGCAAGCGACCTCGGCAGAGCTTCTATAAACGAGGAGTAGCCCTCTATTTATCTCGAGTTGTATCTCGCAATATACGTCACGTTACAAACGGCCACGTCCAAAAGCCGCATATGAGCAATGGCAGAACCATCCCCGAAACAAAATATCATCATTAACTCACGCTGCGTGATCAGCTTACGAATCTCTTTTTATCTCTTTCTTATTCACGGCGGCGGTGGGCCGCACGGGCGGCGCGGTGCGTCTCACTCGAGACATAACTCCTGCTCCATTCCGCTCTCCTAGTACCAGAGACAAATGCGTGACGCGTGATTGTGGCCTTCTTTGCCGCGAATATTAGAAACGGGAGAACTTAATATGCCTACTAAGATTTAGGCGGGCTTATAAACAAAGTAATGAATCGGGTTAGAAAAGTCGACTAATTACTATTTTAAAATAGTAACATTTTACATTGCCTTATTCTTTATTCTTTATTCATCATTCGTATGGTAGTACACTACGCTTGAATTTGTCCTGTTAGTTTTTAGTTTTTACAATCCGGTTTTAGACACGGAATAAGGATACACAACCAACCATGTATGTATTCGGTTTGTTTTCACTAATACATGTAACCTAAGTTAGGTACGTATCAATCAGCGAGGAGAGGGATGGTAGATAGTACCTAAACTATTTCCATATGTCATGTCAAGCAATAATTTACAAAAGCAGATCAATATCAAAGTAAATCAGTTTATACCCGACTACAACGAAGCCAAAAGGAGGGTTATGTATGATGTATGTATGTGTGTGTGTTTGTTTGTTCAATCGCAGAGATGAAGCATGGTTCAGCTCGTCCCGTTAGTCCGCGTGTCATAGGAATTTTAATGAAAAATCCAAAAAGACGGGCGGCCCCATCAGGCGCCATATTTTCTAATTTTGAAATTGTGTTTCCTTCAAAACCTAGGTTGTATTGTTGTCAAGAGAGCGAGCGATCCGAGATGAATTAAACAAATATGGCCTCATTTATTTTGAAATCCGTTAAGTAGTTTATATACTCTATTAGGGAACAGAGCCTATAAACTCCCCCATACCTCCTGCCACCATCCGTCTCCGCCACACCCGCCGGACTCGCTCGGAACATTCATAGTCGTTGACACTCAACTTTTAAGAACACATCGTTTTTCGAAATCTTTCCTGTGTCGTACGGCTAAAATATGAAACGGTCTTCCGGTGAGTGTGTTCCCACCACACCTGGGGATCTTCAAAAGGCCTGTCAATAAATTAGACGACAAAATTGTTGTCCGCCTTATAGGCCGGCATGGAGCCTCTCTGAGCGTGGTTTCGCGAGGAGTGGTGTTATTGGCTGTGTCTAATATTCCGTTGAAGTATTGGGCACCGGCCGGCTGACTATAAAAAAAACGAGCACACACCTACATACATACATACGCTGCAAAAATCGCATTACTTAATCTGTGCTGTAGTTGTGAACTTGTGAATGGCACGGAAAGCTCAGAGCGCGAGTTCTACTCGTACTAGGTTTTTTTACCCGAGTGCTGGGACGCCAAAAGGGAGCTAATGGGTGAAGGTAGGCTTCCTAGTGTATTTTATGCTTCCGCAGCACAGCTAAGGACACTGTGTAGTGATTTGTGCCAGAAACAGTCGTATTTCATTTCATGTTGCCACTGGGGTAGTGCATCCCTTTAAGGTCTTTGGTTACGGTGACGCTTGGACCGGGTCGTCCCTCACCCTATAATATGGTTGAGGGAGGCGATGGCTGGCCCCGGTCTTGAACGGGTGCTGTTTGTGGAGACTAGCCTGCTTCATGCAGCTGCAGTGTAGTGGGTATGTAACTTGGTATAATTTCATAATATTAAGAATTTTTCACTTTGTCATGACTGTCAAAGTGAAAAATTCCTATTATGCTGCATCTGTCATAAATTTTACAGTATGCATGCAGTCTTTGGATGATGAGTGAAGAAGTAATTAGAGATTATAGGTGATAGATAGATAACACATGCGTGTTTAGGTAGTGCGGCAAACATTTTTGTAAAACTAAGTTCACATTGAAACAATTTCCAGTGAAGTTTCTTGTCAGTTCTTCTTCGCTGTGATAATCGAACTGGCGGAATGTTACAATGTAAATATGACAAGTCTGAGCGCAGTGTAATGCCAGGAGATGGTAAATAAACAACAACAAAAACAAGCCAGAATCAGCCAGATTAAAACTTTATGAATAAAGAATACTTTTTGGCATTAACACAGCTGGCGGGAGAAGAAAGAGCAGACATAAATTGTTTGAGCTTATATCGCCAATAGTCACGTTTTAAACGTTTCCCATTATAAATTTCATTAAAAAATTGCAAGATCGGTAGCGCGACGTAGCAGCATTAAAAGAACGTAAATGAAAAATACCTCAGGCGAAATTCAATTTACTCGTGACCGAGTACCAGGACCGCAGAACGTACGGGCATTAAAACATATCGGGGACACGTCAACCGTACTAAGTCACGTAGCGAAACGAACTCCGTCCTATAAATCTGCCACGAGTTAAAAAGTACGGAAAGAAAATAAAGCCAATGAATCAATGTAGGGTCGGCGCTGGGGGTAAATTTTAATACGGTTCGACCGTAAAAGTGACAGCTCGCTCTCGGAGGATAATCATTGGGTTCTTGCGATCTGACCTTTTTTGTTTGGTGAAAACGAAGTGAAGCGTAGAGTGGATCGGCCGAATGGGCAGAGGACACTGGAAGAAAGCAATTTATGTTTGGCGACTCAGCAAATGTTGGAGGATAAGGTATAAGTACCCACCGCGCCGCTTGTAACAATCAATTTTCAAGGGTTAATTTTGTTTTGTTTAGGTAATTGTGTAGGTAATAAATACAATACAAACTACTGTTGGGTGGTGGGCACAGAGAAATAAATTGATAGATGTGCCATCAAGAATCTGCCGTGTTGCAGCATTGTGCAGAGATTTGCCGCTATAGCAGAGGATGTCGACCTGTTTACTATCATTAGCTGTAGATGTCGACATGCGAGTGGTCGCGTATTTCTGTGTACGCATCGCAGTGAGTTGATTGGCGACACCGTTATATTTCTATGATTTGTTCATCTTATATTTATTAATATTGAATAGGGCACCGCATATATATCAGTAGAATAAATCTAAGAAAAAGTTCAAATAGTTCCATAAAGAAAATTATCTACATCTTAATTCTCACAAGATTTACTTACCTTATTCTCCAACACGCGTGTTAAACAAATGCATAGCTGTACCTACTTATCGAACAAATATGTTTGTATAACTTATGATAATTATACTACAGATATTTACATTATATTGTATTGTATGTATATTTACTGCGCTCAAATAAAAATATGGGCAAAAGGTTCACCTTCATGCCTAGGTATTTTCTACTAGAATACCTTTGGAGTATGATAACTGCTAGGTGAGCGGCGGAAAGAAATATATAATCATTCTACACATGCAAACCTCTTAAATTAGAGAACATAAGCACGTATGTACCATAAAAAAAATTTAACGCGATCGTAGCCATGGGCGCAATTAATTACCTGAAATACCTTAGTAGATTCTCAACAAATTCATGGCAACAAACGTATCTTATGCGACTGAAAACGCAAAAAGCCATTGACCTTTCCAACAATGCCGGGTCCAAAAACGTCTTCCTGAGTTCACATCTGTGATCAGTTGATCACGTACGCGCTAAGGTGCGTTTCCACCAAGTGCGCAAACTCATAGTTAAAAATATTCTTTATTGCTTTTATGATTAACAAAATTTACAAAAGTCGGCCTTATTGCATAAGATAGTATTGCATACCTCTCAGACAACCTCAAATGTTAGACAGTGTTTTCAAAGGTAGCAACAGCAGAACAAGGAAGAGAAAAACAAACTTAACTACAACATGAACGATATTTTCAACCAACAACCTAGACGCCATTACACTATAATCACAGAGCCTTAAATAAAACAAAACATACACATGGATAATAATTATAAACTAAATAAGAATGAACACACAGAATCTTCCCTCACTCCACCGTGATCCCCTGAGCGAGCATTCTTTCCGTTCGTAGGTGTCTTCGTCATCTATTAACTAGAACTCTCGCTCGTTTGGTTAAAAAAATTATTTACTTGTAACCTTACTTACCTAACTTAACCTATTCTAAGCCAATCTAACCTGACAAAACAATTACAATTTCTAATTACATCTCTTAAAATAAAAGTCAAATTACAAACAAAAAAAAACCCAACACATCAAATCATCATCACCCTCAAAATGTAAAACATAATTTCAGATTAGTTAAATAAAGGCGTCGGGAAACCTCTACGTAAAAACAAATTGACTCGGTTCCCTTTAATTAAGCGGAAATTATTTTATTATTTTTTGAGATTTTTTGATATGTCGGGGGGTATTTTTAATTTGTAATTTGTATCAAAAGGATTCTGCATTTCTCGCCTAAGACTTTCTAGAATCTAGAATCTAGATAACTGTGTTAGCGAGCTTTTGCTGTTTGCGCTATTGCGGGCGCTGACTGCGGCGCATGATTATTTGTGACGATCTTTTGCTAGAAAATATATTGAACAAGCATTCGCTTGCTGTTCTTTGTTCTATGTTCTAGCTATAGTGTAAAAGGATTTTTTGAAAATTATTATAAATGAACGTTAGTTAGCCCTTAACGAGCAAGAGCGGACTGCTCTGGCTCTTGCTCTGTAATATTTTTTTTATTTTGTAAACATTTTTAGGGCTTTAGCGAACGAGCGTTTTTATTCGAGTACTAGCCCCATAGTACATTCATTCAATCACTCGTCACGTGGAATCGCTGCTTGATTAAATTTAAAATCATTCCAGTTTGGTCATCATGCGGCTCACCCAAAACAATCTAAATGGCAGAAAATCTGTTCTGTCTATCAACAAACTGATAGACTTTCTATCAGTCTGTTCTGTCTACAAGATATTTCTATCAGTCTGTTCTGTCTACAAGCTTTACTCTTAATTCTTCTTTCCGAGCACAATCCAATCCAATCGATTCTCTAAATTCGCACTGCAAAGGTGGGGAGGGACGACCTTCCGGGGAATATCTTTTCCCACTTCTACAATCCACGGATCTACAAATCGCGGGTTAATAGCCTTTCCACAGCGACATTAGTCCACCTCCAATCCAAGACGGACTGGCACCTCCTCGGGGGTGAAATTGGCCGCGCCTGAGGCTTCGTTTTAGGGCACAGCCAACCATAAAGCAATAACAAAATCCATTCGAATGTGATCGTCTTCGTTTTTGTCACAAACCGTACAATTTGGTGAGTCTTGCTCTTTCGGTGTGAACACACCTTGTGAGTCCTTTTAGGCTTTTCATTGAGCGCGATCACTGGCCGACGCGTCGTATCAGGCGAGCAGAAATATCGACTTGCCCGCATTGAGTGGCGGTCTCGATATGATTCAGTAGGCCGGAGTGACCACAGGAAATGGACGAAATGACGAATGATGTCTGCCGCGCTCCGGTGGCCATCGACGCCGACTTTGACTTATGATCCCCGCGCCCCTACGGGGTGCAGGGCGATACTTCGAAATAGCTAGTTCTTCTTTAGCCGCGTAATGAAAATGAGGTGAAACTAAACTGAGTGAGAATATAAGAAGTGTGTTTCGAAATCAATTAAAGGGTTACATGGTATTCGCAGCCCACGTAAATACCCGAATGCCCGTGGGCGCCGTCGGACTACACCTCTGCGTTAGTCCGGCGCGTGCCATATGTCGCACTTCCCATAAAAAAAGCGGTCCAATAATTTGAAATGCAAGAAATGAAAAAAATATAAATCAGATTTTTAAACAGCATCGCGTTCATGGCGCCGATATAATATCATTGACGGCTCCCAGCCCCGCTTGTCTGCACCTGGGCGATTTAAATTAGTTTTTAAATTTGTATTTTAAATAAATTTTACATTGAATAATGTTCATTTCTATGTAAGTTAGTATTATTCTTGTCATAGCATTTGAATAACATTTGTACAATCAGCATTGAAATATAGATTGAACCATCGTTTGAGCTCGTAATTTTTCCACAGAATACCTATCGTGTGAGCTTGCGTTAGAAAAAGTGTAACTTCTCAGCTGTCGTGTTGTGGCGGAGCGAGAAATCGGAGCACTGAGGACGAAATCGAAAAGTACAAAAAAAGTCTCAGCTCTACGTTTTCATTTATTTTTTGGTTTCTTTAAAATGTTGAAGACTTACCTACTTCTTCGCGAATTCACTCGCTAAATTTAAGTTGCAAAATGGAAGAGTATGTTGATAGATTTTGTTTGAAAAAAAAAAGCGGCCAAGTGTGAGTCGGACTCGCGCGCTGAGGGTTCCGTACCATCACACAATATATTATTGTTCGTTTTTACACTTTAGTTTGCACTAAAATCACACAATCAACAATAAAAAAATGTGTGATTGATTACTGATTACTTCATTCTTGCCAGCACTGACATGGCACCTAGTTCACCCGGTGTTATGGGCTGACATCACGGACGTTGTAAGTGATGTAGCCAAGGGTGTCAGTTTCCATAAAAAAAATTCACAGATCCCGTGCAACCACGACTTGAAGGGACATTGAAAATGAACCTAGCTAATATTGATTATCCGCTACGAATAAATGATTGAAAAAAAATGTTTGTAATATAAAAAAAAATAATATGTTAACGAACGATAACGATCCTGCCTCACACACCTCTGACGCCACACTCATAATGTTCTTCGTACATGCTCGTCGGTTAGGGTACTACGCAGTTGACCCTTTTTGAGTAAATGCCCGATCTGGTCTAGGTACGTGCATCTAGGGCGACCCTTCAAGACGCTTCCACTCACATTCTCTTCCATTCACATTAGCTCCATAAATTTCTTTCGTTAGTCTCATCTTATCATCCATTCTTCCAACATTACCGAACCAACGAAGCATCACTTTCTCAATTCTTGTCACTTTATCCTCTTTCAAGCCACAATGCTAGCTCACTACACAGTTTCTCAATCTATCTTTCATAGTAACAGCACACATACTCCTCACATTCCTAATGTATACTTATAAATTTAAAATATCTGTAAAATCTATATAGATACTATATGTCGTCTGCACAATGGAAAAGTCGCCAATCTGTCAATTTGGCGATTTTCACTTTTTGATGCAAAGTTATTGGTATATATGAGTTACATGCTGTGGCAAAGACTGGTAAGTGTATCTATTGAAGTTTTGGCTCTAGCTATGTGGGACTAAGTCCAATCTACAGAAAACTCTATTTCCGACTTTGCTAAACTAGCAAAAGTACACATTGTCGAATTTACCATACACACACATAAATAATAAGCATAGATGTCACAATGCTCATAAAGCCAATCTGGTAGATAGGTTTATTTGCCATGTTTAAATTATTCCAAGTTTAAATTATACACATTGGAAAATCTCCAATCTACCACAGTGGCTGGTTTCGTATTGTTGCTGATGTTCACATAGTAGGATTCTCAACAGTGTTCAACTCGTCAATGTGGTAGTTGATCGTGTTCACCACAGCCAGAAAGCTCTATATATTTAATTTACCACTTACACTACAATAATATAAATGAATATGTGCCAGTTTCGTTTGTCATCCATTGTGAAAAGCACGATATCTTTTTTAAAATGCTGTTTATTTGGCTTGCATTGGCCCCGTGCGAGACACGATAACCTAAGTGGTGCTTTCGTTACACTTAATTTTGGCAATAATTTGTAATTAAACTTTTATTTCAAGCTTTTAAAAAAAACCGCATCCAGAGTGGACCGATACTTATTAAGAGAATAATTTTTTTGATTACTTAATTACTAGATTACAAACATAGCTAAGAACCATCCCGATTAAACCAGTTTTCTAATAAAAAACCGCATCTAAATTGGTCCATCCGTTTGGGAGCTACACACACACACACACGTTAAACTTATACCACCCCTCTTTTTGCGTCGGGGGTTAAAAATATATGTCATTACCGGTATAGTTTATTGTCGTTGGTACAAATTAATTAATTTGTCTGCATACTTAATCGTCGTGTTTTAACATTGGAGATTTTTTTTTTATGGAAACTGACACGGTTGGCTACATCACCTACAACATCCGTGATGTCAGCCCAAGTGGAGATTCTCCAAATACACTGAAAAGCGATTTGCAAGGGAAGTTAAAAGTAAGTGAATAGTGCATAGTGGTATTAGTGGTAACAGACAGACGGTCATCAAGTTTTCGAGGTAAGTGGTAATTTTCTACTATATTACTGGACTGTACGTCAGTGCTCTGGGAAAGCACTACCTTCGGGGCCTGTTACTGAGCAAACGGTAGTTCATAGGGCTCCTGACGGCAAGGCAAGACAAGACGTAGTTTTCGCTCTGTCTTGCTTTGGGAGAAAACAGTTTTGCTTACTTTTGCGTCACCTTTATCAACATTGAAAGGTGTTCCAAAGGAAGTTACTGCTCTTAGATTCTACGGGTCACGAACGCACGCAATCGAGACCTCGGGAAGGAGTTGCCAAAAATCCACGTTTTGTGGGCGAAACTTATAGATTTGCCGCCCAATCGTGCATTTTTGACAGCTCCTCGCCTAGTTGCGATGCGACTCATAGAATTCCCCTGCTATTTTCATCTAGTAAATAAAGAAATCTAGAACGAAAATCAATCACACGGTGCACTCTAGTGCCTCTAGCACCATCGGATATCAGTTTATTCTTGCTTCCTGCTTCTTCAGTGTTCAAAGATATTGCTATACAGATAGAGGAGGTCCTGACAACACGGAAATTAATCTACTGTTTACAACGACGATCGTGCTATGACCTGCCAAATGTGGACAAGCCTCGAACTTTGTATTTTTATTATTTTGCAGAACATAAATCGGAGTCAGCATCGAGCGCATGGCAGAAAACTCAGTAAGCTCGTTGTTAAGAAGAAGAGGGGAAACATAGGCGAAGAGCACTATCCCAAAAGAGCGTATATAGAAAGGATAAAAATTGCCGCAAAGAAAGCAAATTTGTTAAAATTCTGCAATTAAATGCAGATCTCAAGAATCCATCACGACTTCTACCATAACTTCCCTTCTGGGAAAAATGTGCGAGATGCTCTAGCATGCTCTAGTAGAGCCAGAGATCGCTGAAGACAGTGAATGATAACTTTAGTTTTCTTTTATAATGTTTGATACTGTTTTATATTCATTTTGGCATTCTGTTTATCTTTAAGTACACAACTTAAAACAAAATGTATTGTGTTTGTTTTATTTTTATACAAAACCTACCAACGCAAATCATCATAACTGCCAGTTATAGTACTTTACGCAAAAAAATCTTAAAATTGAATTTATGTTTACTGTGCTATACCAACCAAACTACCATTTAGGCTACTATAGCAGTGTCACTTTTTTCCGAATTTTTATAAATTTAACTGTGGTCAACTAGTCAAAGTGGCATTTAGACTATTATGCCTTTGTAAGTTTCGTACTATCAGAAAACACATCCACACTGGTCAAGTAAAAAACTTGCATTACCAGCTCTCACAGTTGTATTGAACTATATTTGAGTATGCAATTTAGTAAAGGTTTGCCCAAGGTAGGTTCATTGTAATTTTGGACTTTGTGTGATAAAAGTTCGATTTGACAGAACAAATTTAGTAGTTTTTTGCTTCTCCTGAAAAATTTGGAATTTGCAGATTGGCGAGTTTAGCACTGGACTGACGATGTATAAATGCTTTTAAAGGAATAAATTTACACTTTTCTTCCAGACCCATGAGCCGAACGATTCAACATTTATTAATACTCGTACCTCAGTTCGACCGCAGGTCCGATTCTCTACATTTGAAAGTAGTATGGGGGTTGGTTGCAGCGAAAGAAATATTTAATAAAGAAACGTAATTGTCGTAAATTGCATGCATTTTATTGTTACCAACATTCGGTCGGCATGCACACCATAAGGTATAATCAACGTCTGGCGTCCTCAACTATGAATTAAGTGGGGCCGCAAACATAAAGTTTAAAAAAAAAATTGGTTTCTTATAGGTCTGCCTTATAGGTATAACCACAGAACACCTAAGTACATGATCTGTGGGTATAACCTTGAAAACATAGTAGTTAAACCTTTTTAAATAGTCTAGCTTTCTAAAAATTTTTTACATGATACTTAACGGGCTTTTTAGTTTTGACGACTTCTAGTGGCTTGTTAATTCATTTTATAAACTCTTTCTTTTTGTATCCGATTCTTCTTGCGTCGTGTCCAAGATTTCTTGGTATATAGAAGAACAGGGAAGACAAAAATTTTAACCGATGTACCCTGAGGTTCGGTTGTACGTCTTTATCCTTTAGGAGCTACTGACAATTTAGGTTGGTCACACATTTTTACCTCATTCATCGTCCAACCACTGCATATATCTTTCTAACTCCTTTGATGCCATTTTTTTATAGTAAGCGCTACATGTGGCTCCGAGCCACCCATAAGGTGTCTAACGACGACCATGATTCGGTTGCATGCGAGGATTGCGAATGCCATGCCGACCTGACACAGGTGCCTATTCACGCCTCTCTTGAAGGACTAGAGACTATACTTGGGGGAAAATATGTGGGTAGGGAGAGGGTTCCAGAGTTTATCAGTTCTGTGGAGGAAAGATCTGCATAAACGATTGTTACGCATCCGCGCTAAGTCCAGCGTATGCTTATTCTATCCCATTTTGAATTCTTCGGTTGCAGCGACGCCGACGACGTCGTCCGTCGACGCCGCGGCGCTACTTCGCCGCTTTGCCTCTCAGAGAAATAAAGTGCAAAAGAGTTTCCATCAAATCGAGTCGTCGCGACGCCCGGCGTCGGCTTTTATGGATATTGGATGCGCTCGGCGCGGAAGCGTCCTTTATTGAATCCCCACTCGTGTGTTTGGGCCAATGGGTAATGAATGGAGTTGAAAGAGATCTACTGCTGGCCTTGTCTGATAGACGACCCTACAGTATGTACTTCCTATGTATATTCATACTATCGCCAAACATATGTACGAGTATGTATAGTACCTATGTATTTTGTTTTATAGAAACTGATACGGTTGTTGGCAAAATAAACGGCAGGTGGCCGAGTGGTCTGAGTGTCGGGCTCTCTCGCGAGAGGTCCGAGGTTTGAATCCGGTCGGCGTGTAACATTTTTTTTCTGACGGAAAAATTTACGTGCATACCTACACCTGCTGTTTCAAAGTTCGGAACCGGTGTAATCCTGTAGGTCCCTTCCCTTGCCCCTTACGAGATGGTAAGCTCAAATTGTAGCCGACTGAAAACACGAACTTCTTATTTACATTCGCTTCGACCGACCTTTCATTTAGTGCACCAATCCGGAGCGCGCGCGTAGTGCGGTCGATCAACTGTTGTTAAGCACACCTGGGCGCGGTCAGTACCTGGAAGGGTGACGGCTCGGCTGTTAGAGACTGACCGTGGTTCGGATCCACGTAAAAACTGTAGGTCCCTTCCCTTCTTACTAGGTGGTAGGATTTATCCTGCCCGGGTTCGTACCACCGCACTGAATGAAACGTCGGTCGAAACGGCTATGTAAATAGTTCGTGTTTTCCGTCAATTTCAGTGTAGCCGACATGAAGTGAAGGAAAACACTAACATAGCACCTAGTTCACCCGGTATTATGGGCTGAGATCACGGATGTTGTAGGTGATGTAGCCAACCGTGTCAGTTTCCATTAAAAAAATGCATCTTTCTCCAACCCGAAAAACGGCATGTAGCTATTTTGCTTGCACTCGTGGTATTTACACCGTATTCGTTGACCTTGCATGGGGCCTTAAATCAACGTTCGAGGACATCTCTATATATCCGAAAATGATGTATGAATGAAATTTAACACACTTATGTAGGTCCTCACTGACAACTTTTTGGCATATGAAGGCAACAAAAGGTGAGCTTAATGCCATAAGGTATTATGTTCTAGCCAAACTTTGGGATGTAGGAGTTGTCTATGAAGGCGAACACGAGAGACGAGGAAAAGGTGAAAATCTGAATATATAAAAATAAACTACTAGGTACTTATCTTTTTTTATGTAATCCGGTATGTGTGGCTGAGTCGGAGGGCCAAAGCGCATGCTCCGACCAGCCAATATAACCTCCGAGAAGGTAGGTGCCATACCGGAGACTTCCCTGGATTGCTGGCTATACTGGACTAGAGGAGAACACAACCGAGCCTACCACCTAGTAAGGGGCAATTGAAGGAACCCATAGTTTTACACTGGTTCCGAACGATGAAGCACCAGGTGTAGCTATGCACATAAATTTTTTCGTCAGAAAAAACTCATTGGTACACGCCGATCGGATTCAAACCTCGGACCTCTAGTATGAAAAGCCGACGCCCAACCACTTGATATTATTTACTTGATATTACGAGTATATCACTTGTACTTATAAAATTATACAACGAAATGTGTTTTTTTTTTTGTACGCTTCTTCTCTTTCAAGCTTGCACTTATATTTTTCCAAACATGTGCGGCCGCAATATTAATGCAACCATTCATAGTTACGCGTTACCCTGCAAGCATTCTCACGCTACCTCGCTATTACCTACAATGCAAGCTATATTCACACCCTCTATCCCAACAGTGTAATCCTGCCATTACCCACTTATCCTAAACTGTTTCTCTTCTGTATTGCAGATGAGTCCTTTCTTGTGTCAACCCTGGCCCCGACCCGACTGTCCACAGGTTAGACTTTATACATATTCCATTCTTGGTGTTTCCTTTGCTTGTGTTTAATTTTGGTATATTAAATATATTATTTAGCGAATATAAGTTTATTTTGTGTATTTATTTGATTAGTATATTATGTGTTTATGTATGCAATTATGAATTAATTGCTCGCTTTTAATATCATTTGCGCGAGTGTACGGACAAGTACGGTAATATTTGTTATATATTATGGAATTTTAATGGAAAAAATCATCAACACTCCGTTGAACACAACTTTTCTAAAACTTTTCTAAATCTATGCAAAGCTATTAATATTTTCTATCTGTTTTTCCGTTAACAACGAGATAGGTGTTTGCGAAAGTGTAGTATAGATTATTTCTCTCAGTGTTTGTATAGTCAACGTTATTTTCTCTTGTTGCAGCCGCGGCGGCGAACATCTGGGGCTCGCAGGACGTTTACGTGAAGAAAGGCAGCACGATCTCTTTGACCTGCTCGGTCAATGTACACTCCACGCCGCCTTCCAGTGCATCAGTCTTGTGGTACGATTATCCATACAGCATGTTCACTGACTGTTTTCACTACGTTATAATCACGGAATAAAGAAAAGGCCATTCCCCTCTAACCAACTCAAATGCTCTGTGGTCTCAATGAGGGCTCAGTTTTTTATAGTTTCTTGTAAAAGAATGCACTTACATAGTATGGTTTGTGAATATTTTTGTGTTGTCAATGCTTCAATCTAAGAGGAAAAACCTTGTCAATTTTTTTTTTTAATAGGAGCTTTTATTTGAAAGTATATTTTGAGTTAACTGTAATTAAAGCTAAAAATTAAGGAAGATACTCGGAAATTTAAATCGAATGCCCGACCCTTAGATTACATTTTGGTGCTCCAATTACAATCTTGTCTAAAGTATTTGTTCGACCAGTTAGTAGCTAATCAATTTATCACGAATGAAGGTAACAAAATAACTGCCCATTCCTCAGGTACCATGGCAACTCGGTAGTAGATTTCGATTCGCCGCGGGGCGGCATCAGCCTTGAGACGGAGAAGACGGAGACGGGAACTACCAGCAAGCTGCTGGTGACTAAAGCTGCTCTCGTGGACTCGGGCAACTACACGTGCGTACCGTCCAACGCGCACCCGGCCAGCGTCAGCGTGCACGTCCTCAATGGTGAGTCTCGTGACTGTAGCGCGAGCCGCAAGCAGCTGGCGACTAAAGCTGCTCTCATGGGACTCTGGCAACTACACGTGCGTGCCGTCCAACGCGCACCCGGCCAGCGTCAGCGTGCACGTCCTCAATGGTGAGTCTCGTGACTGTAGCGCGAGCCGCAATAGCTGGAGACTAAAGCTGCTCTCATGGGACTCTGGCAACTACACGTGCGTGCCGTCCAACGCGCACCCGGCCAGGGTCAGCGTGCACGTCCTCAATGTTGAGTCTCGTGAGTGTAGCGTGAACCGCAAGCAGCTGGAGACTAAAGCTGCTCTCATGGGACTCGGGCAACTACACGTGCGTGCCGTCCAACGATTACCCGGCCAGTGTCAGCGGGCACGTCCCCAATGGTGAGTCTCGTGAGTGTGACGCGAGCCACAAGCATCTTGAGACCAAAGCTGCTCTCGTGGGACTCTGGAAACTACACGTTCGTGCCGTCCAACGCGAACCCGGCCAGCAGCGTCAGCGTGCACGTCCCCAATGGTAAGTCTCGTGAATGTAGCGCGAGCCACAAGCATCTTGAGACCAAAGCTGCTCTCGTGGGACTCTGGAATCTACACGTTCGTGCGGTCCAACGCGAACCCGGCCAGCGGTCACCCATCCAAGCACTGACCGCACCCAGGTTTGCTATGATCACAAACAACAGTCGACCGTCAGCACCACTGTGCTACCAAGGATGGCATATAGCGCAAGAAAGATATATTCAATAAAGTCATTCGCCTAGCCCATTTCTCTCGAGACGCAACGTCAGTCGAGGCGTCGCAAGCCTCTTAAATTATTAGCCAGACATCGGAACATGGTGCGCATACATTACCAAGCATTTCCAAACATTACCTCAGGCCAGTTACGTGCAGACTGTCGAGATGTCAAAGCAGCTGTATTAGTGACAACGCTGCTGACTGCTCTCGCGTCTGATGGGCGTTTTCCCTAGACTGAAGATCTCAGCTGTACGATAACAGTATTTGAATACTGTTATGCTGAGAAGCAGACACGATGTGGGATATCTAAATGTGGATATTCAACTTCTATCTATCAAGATACTCGTAGTTAGTAGTTAATAGTGTCGGTAAGTAGGTATGTACTCGTATGTTTGTTAGTAAACGCATCATTCAGTTAAGCTCTGTACATGGTCATGGAGTTAGTTGATAATCCGACTTAACGATTGGGATCGATTTTTAACCCTCGACGTAAAAAGAGGGGTGTTATAAGTTAAACGCGTGTGTGTATGTGTGTATGGGTGTGGGTGTGGGTGTGTATATGGTATGCCTCAGGCATCGTAGCTCCGTAGACCGATTTGGATGCGGTTTTTTTTTTATTAGAAAGCTGGTTTAATCGGGATGGTTCTTGGCTATGTTTTTAATGAAATAATCAAGAAATGAAGTAATAAAAAATAATTATCTTAAAAAGTGGACCAATTTACATGCGGTTTTAAAAAAAAGCTTGAAATAAAAGTGAAATTACAAATTTTGAAAACCCTTAAAAAGTAAAAAAAATATTTCCGTTCCGTACTTAAAGGAGTCGGGGGACCGCTAAGTAAATAAAATATAAATACTCAGAGCTGCGCGGGAATTTACTTAGCGGTCCCCCGACTCCTTTAAGTAAGTAAATAGAAATTCTTTTTTACTTTTTAAGGGTCGGGGTTTTTCAAATTGGTAATTTAATTTTCATAAGAAAGGGTTGACTGACATTCAAAGCATTTATGCGATTATGGAAAATATAGTTATCTGAAATTTTAAAATTTACTTTTTTTTACCTACTGTTTTAATTGTCACCAGGTGAGCATCCGGCCGCTATGCAGACCAGCAATAAGGCTGTCTCCTCCTACCTCACCTCCCCGCTCACCTCGGCAGCCTTCACCTACCTGATGTCATCTGTCATCTGCTGCAGGTGATCAGTGGGAGTCTGCGCGGTCTAAACTGTCCGATATTAGGCGTAACTAGGCGGGTACTGAGATAGGGGTTGTACAATTTAGGCGTGAGGTTGTGGTTGAATTTAATTTTGAAACTGATATCGTTCGATTTTTTTTTTTAATCTGATACAGTTGACTATATCGCAGTGATGCTGTTATATTACTAATGCAAGGAAATGCCCATATGAATTGAATGTTCTCACTAATGTGGTGGTATTGTTCCTAATTTCCTAAAATGACCAAAAACTATTTTGGAAACTGAATATCTCATACTATAATTACCTACATTATTACGAGCAGTAAGTACTTATATGTATGGAATCATATTGGAAAAAGTACCTAATAGAAATAATTAAAGAATTAAAACCTACCTAACAAACATTAAAATAACTATAAAAAATACGTCCCAATCAAAAGTTTTCAGAACACCTGCGGCATTACTCCGCTGAATGGCAAGGATTACCCTTTGAATATAGTAGGCGCTTGATTATTTATTATTTTTATTTAGCAAATTCGTTAATTTGAGACTATATGGAATGAATAATTTTATAGGCATTATTTTTTACCACCACTTTAGTCAGGACAATATTGAGTTCCTTTACTATCATACGGGCATGTCCATATTGTCAATAGTATGGACTCCATACGTTAGTAACATATAAAAATCAATGGCTGTCAGTCCATTTTGAAACGTGAGATGCAATGGGCAAAATACGTTTTCTACACGTTGCCGAAATGATTGGATTTTGTGTTAACCCGATAATGATGACTGTATTACAAATTTCACCAGTTAACCAAATTTAACATTCGTGTTGGAATTCAGTAATGACATCTGTTCTTTACTTCCGATATTTTCAGTCGATATAATATTTCCGAATGTAATCATTTAGAGCACTTTGACGGGTTCGTTCTCCCTATACCGCACCATTTCACTAGAAATTAAAACTAGCAACATTCTACACTCTCTCCTCTCCAGGGTAACACTGAGCGATAGGGAGGCGCTCGGTGTTATAAGTCGAGCTTCATTTTGAGGGTTAGTAGACAGTTCTATACAGGTGTCCCAGATCGATCGCATAAACCGCATAGACCAGCACGCGATTCCTTAGCTCATAAACTAAAACTTAAATATGAGTACATACATACCACGCACTGTATCCCGACAATCGGGGTGAGCAGAGTAATGGGTGTTATGATGCAAGGACTCTGGTAAATTACAGCACAACACCGACCAACAAGTTTAGGAAAGTATTCGGACATGATAACTATCGAGCAGCAAGTAAGGCACAGAGACCCACCTGCTGTATGATTCGGTGGATTGACCGTGCCAAGGTGATAGGTGGCTACCCTATCACCCATTAGCACGGCATCTCGTCCTTATCCCTAAGTCTCCTTTTACAACATGCACGGGGAGAGATTCAGCTACAAAATGGTCATAAGAGTGTTTTTCATCCGGCTTAAATTTGCCAAGTTTTTCTGGATTTTTTTACTGCAAGATGGGGTGGCAAGAGCGCTCCGCCGTGCAATACCTAAAAATTTTTAGTCTCCTTTGACAGCAGAAATAATTTTCATTAATATGTAAAGTCTAGTTTTGAGTTCCATGCAATATGACAGAGCACTCTTGTGAACCCCATTGTGCTGCATACAATCCTAAAAAAAAACATGAAATCTATAAGCCGGATGAAAAAAAATTGCAACCATTAACCATTTTTGTACCTTATGATGAGCTGAAGAATCGCGCGGTGGTAATATTGTACTGGCGGTCTGGGACACCCTATCTATAAATTGCAGCTGGTGACAGATTGAAATCTATGAATCGCGCACTAATTTATTTTAGAACGAAAACATTTTTTAAATACGTAAAATGGCTGCCATAGAAATTAGTTTATTTTTTTCTTTATTTCTGAATTTATGAAGATATGTCTGGAAAATTGTTTTATCATATAACAATAATTTAATGCATGTTGCCGAATGGAGATTATGTAAATATAATGTAAGGAATTATTTTGTCGAAAATGGGTTGTTTTGTAAATAGTTTATATATATTCTAATTTATGACTGTAAATATACATTTTATGGAAGTAGGCTAATATTTAGGTACAATGATAAGTAGCGATTTTTAACAATATCGTTCCTATAAGGAATGTTGATGTATATTGTACGTAGAGAAATAAATAGCGGGATATTTGAATCAATTGTTAGCTTGTAACGCAATTCGAATTCATGACCGGATTAAAATGAAGATCTGTAAATTTAACACTGTCATAAAAATAGTAGTCTCAAAATTTTCATAGCTCACCTATGCTATTTTTAAAATTACGAAATATATTGAACTGTTTTCTCAAATCGTACTGTTTTTATTTCAAGCTTACATAATTTTTTAAAAGTTGTATTTTAATGAATTATTTATATTTTCGTGAATATTGTTTTAATAAAAAATTTGTCAAGTCTGTTTAGAAAATAATACGATTTATGAAATCGAAATATAATTAGATATTTATTCATAAAGATGAAGAAAATTTCATAATTTGTTTGTAATCCCTTGCGCTTGATTTAGAAAAAATCTTTATTTTCTCTCTCTAGATAATGATGTCATGGAATGTAGAATGGAAACCTAGAGCTGTTCATAAAAATTTGGTATCGCTAAAAAAATACTCAATGTTGATAATACGCATAACGAAACGACGTAAGTAGTTGAGTAAGTAATATTTACATTCCCCTAGTGCAGCCGGGGCCCGGGGTGGGGGGCGCGATGTTTTGTATTTTGTAAATACTGTAATAAACCGAAATAAAATAAAAATGTTCGAAAAAAATATTTTTTCATGTTTTATTTTTAAGAAAATACCTATAAATTTGTTTTATGGAACCTGACACGGTTGGCTTCATCATCTACAACATCCGTGATGTCAGCCCACAACACCGTGTGAACTAGGTGCCATGTCAGTGCTGCCCTTCATTTCATGTCGGCTACACTGAACTGGACGGAAAACATGAACCATTTACATAGCCGTTTCGACGGACGTTTCATTAAGTGCGGTGGTATCAACCCGGGCGGGATAAACCCTACCACCACCTAGTAAGGAAAGAAGGGAAGGGACCTACAGTTTTACGTGGAATCCGTACCACGGTCAGCCTCCAACGGTCGAGCGGTCACCCATCCAAGTACTGACCGCGCCCAGGCGTGCTTAACAACAGTCGACCGACCGCACCACTGAGCTACCGAGGCTGACAGAACATAACATCCCGCTCACGCCTGTCTCCCAATGAGGTAGACAGAGACAAAGAATCTCCACGTGCCACGCCGCGATCCTGACACGCCACCGCCTCTTCCACATTCATAATGTTCTACACATGCTAGTCAATTTTACTTTCTAAATCAGTGGCAAAACCTAATTTTTTTTTATTTTAGATTATTTATCACACGAAGAAGAAGCGCACTTACAACCTGTTATTTTTAATTTAATTTGTGTAGGCAAGTGAACTGTCAAGACTTTTCAATGAATTTTGATCTTACTTTGTTTTTCCGTCAAATATTTTGGAACAGTAACAGTATCTAAATACTGGCGTGAAATACATATCGTGCAATAATGAACATTTTTATTTGATTTGATTAAATGACTAATAACACCTTTAGGTACTTAACAGAATTTACACGTTTATCATTTTATTTTATAGAACACACGCCGTATCCCGAATCCCGAACCAACCAATGATATCATATTGTTTAAAAGGGGTAGATACGTCGTCTACACGACATTCGGTGTTTAAAAATGGCACGACCTTGAGCGAATGAACAATGCCACGAGATAATTTTAATGTCACAATATTACAAGAGGAAGTAGGACGGCGTGTCTGTTGTTGAGAGCAAAAGTAATGTAGCTCTGCATCGTCCGAACATGTCTGAACACGTGTGTCATTGGAGCGAGACTGACTTCAGGTAGGACAAGTGTCCTGATTTTGAAGTGCCCCTTGCGGTGCTCGGATAACACATCTAGCTATTTTTAATATATAATATCATTGGACCCGACAATCGGGATAAGCAGAGAAACTGGTGTTGTGCTGCAAGAGCTCGGGTAATTTTTTATTTATTTTAACAATACAACATCGAGTACGAGTACAACCTTCAACAATTTATTCATTCGAGATAACTATCAAGGGGCGGTAGAAGTATCGTGCCAAGGTGTGAGGTGGCTATATCAACCTTTAGGACAGCTTTTTGTCCTTAGTCGCCTTTCACAGTATGTACGGTGAGAGACGCAGCGGGACTGTCATACGGTAAATAATTAGGTACGCTCCATGCGGATTTTCCCACATTCTAAAGTTCAGTTTTTACTGCATGCCACGGCCACATGTCATTAAAGTCGTCTTTTGTGTTACCATATTGAATGGTGTGCAATAATGATTATTTTTATTAGATCTGCTTTGACCAAATAAGTACTTACATAACAATTCCCTTTTAAAGAACTTTACAAACTGAAAATAGCACAAACTTGCTACAAATGAACTATAGACTAGAAAGCGGTAGGAGTTGTAACAATGAAGTTAGACCAGACACGATAACGAAGGTTACACACGCGGCATAGAATTATAGACAAAGAAGGGCTTTAAATGTTTCGAAAGAAAGCGAAAGAGAAGTAAATATTATAATTTAATGAATATTTCACTAAGTTAAGCGCTGCATGTAGCCCTGCATATTACATATTATGGGAGTACATACACAATTCCTTTCATTTCACATAATAAATTAAAATAGTTACTATATATATATTACAATAAAAACTTAAAAATACAATTTTGATAATAACACTGTGTTGCGAATCTTACGAAAGAAGTATTACACTTGTGCTACTTAGTGTCGCAAGGGCGGACTTATAGCTTGACATTATGTCTAACTAAAGTAACAAATTAAATATCAAACATAAAAATATAATATAGGTTAGCTCACCATCTGTAGCCCAAGCCGATATGCATCTTTTGAGCCCTCAACCACTCGCGTAGCCCCAAAACTTGAGACACCAGGACGATTTCACACTCTCAGCGAAAATGGGGGGCTATACTGAAGCGATCGAAAAGACATTTTCAATGTTAAAACCTATGGGTTCGGAGTATCATTATAATATTTACTTGAATACCTGAAAATAGATCACCTACAAATGCTTCTCTACATCAAAGATGAAAAATATAAAATAATTTCAGAGGTAAAATGTATGTCTGAGAATGCCGATTCTACTGGTATTAATTTCTTTGATACGCGGCAAGTTTCCACACGCCGCGCCACGTCAAGGGCCCTCTGGAGTGTTGACTACGTGAGGAATGACAGGAGCAAGTGCCGTGCTGGGAATTAGGTGACAACCCTGGCGTAGTCGGCACTTATGTCACAACTTTATTACAGCGCCGTCTGTTGCGAATGTACGAGTAGTTTCTAACTTACATTGTAGTTTAGCTACAGTTGCACCGTGGTCAAATATATACAACGAATCGATCGCAAAGCAAAAATACATGGTGTTTCCTACACGGTTGCTCCCACTAATTCGTCAGCCTCGGTAACTCAGTGGTGCGGTCGGTCGACTGTCGGTCGGATCATAAGCACACCTGGGCGCGGTGTGGATGCGTGACCGCTCGACCGTTGGAGGCTGACCGTGGTTCGGATTACACGTAAAACTGGAGGTCCCTTCCCTTCTTACCTTACTATGTGGTTAGGCCTTTAACCCGCTCGGGTTGGTACCATCGCACTGAGTGAAAGATCGGTTGAAACGGTTATTTAAATAAGTAGTTCGTGTTTTCCGACCAGTTCTGTGTAGCCGACATGAAATGAAGGGTAGCACTGACATGGCACCTAGTTCACCAAGGTCATGACATCACGGATGTATATGATGTAGCCGATTGAAAAAAATTATAAAATTCAAAATTACTTAAATAGCGTCTCGCCTGTTTTGCAGTGGCGTAGGCAGAGACAACGGATATCCACGTGCCACGATCCTGTCACACCTCTGCCACCTCTTCCACTCTCATAATGTTTTTCATGCATACTCGTAGGTTACGGATACTAACGCACTTAACCATTTTTGAGCACATGCCCGATCCAGGTACGTGCGTCTAGGGCGACTCGACACTTCGCTAAATAAATTTATTTCTTTACTCTCCTACATATTTAGTCTGTGGTCTCCTATCATCCCTTCTTCCAACATGACGGAACGACCGAAGCATTCTTTCTCAATATCTCTTGTCACTATATCTCACAGAGCATGAAATGCGCGCGCCCGCCCCTACTAGAGGCGCCGTGAGCGCGATTTCTCTACAACGGCGTTGAAGCCTGTGGGCGTGGCCTATGACTTACATATGTGTGTTGTGCGTGTGCATTTGTTTTGTGCGTGTGCCTAACTTGCTCCTCTTTGTGTGTAGTGTCGATACTAGCACACACACACACATACGAAGCGCTAGCAGCTCAGCGTACGGTTATTGGGTTTCAAATATCATCGCTTAGGGCGCCTCTAGTAGGGGGCGCCCGCGGTAGGTATTTGATGCTCTGTGCTATATCTTCTTCAGACCACAAGCCTCTCGCACTACACTATTTCTCAATGTATCTTTCAATTTTACATATATAAAAATCTAAATTAAATCAGGAACCAGTAATGGTCAATTATGTCTCTTTGTAAGATGTTTTTGGTGATGCCCTTATCTCATAGTAGCCTTTTACGACATATACATGGTAGGTAGAGGGCATGGTACCGTCCAACTTCCCTTACCTTAATAGATAGTTGAAAGTTCGACAACGCGGCTCCGTAAATAGTTGGTGTTTTTCGTCTAGTTCAGTGCAGCCGGCACGACCAAAGAGAAGTAATGCCATGGTTATCTAGGCTTATTTCGGCTCATTGGTGACTCTGTACTCTCGATGGACCTTCAACCTCTAAAGAAGAGACTCATCGTTGAATCATTGAGTCTGTTTTATCGGTACTAAACTGGCCGCTGCTCTGATGAACTCGCTTCAAACTCGTCATACTTTCGCCGAACACCCCTTTTTTGTAATATACAGAATATTTCTCCGAACAGCATGATTCTTAAAAATTTTCTCTCATCGCACGGCAAAGGTGTGTAATAGTCTTCTAGAGAATATCATTCCCTACTGTAATAATCCACGGATCTTCAAATCACTTATCCCCAACGACTTTATCATACTTACCTGGATGGACAAGTATGTATGTATTTATATTTATTTGTATATAATATTCTATATATTTAGAAATTTATATGTATTAAACATGTATGGCTTATATTTTACTAGCATGTAATTATATGTACGTATTAATAAGTATTATTATTATTTTTATCTCCAAATTGTCACGCAACTCTTTTGCTACTACCTACTTACATTCCACTATATTATCGAATCTCAAACATCCAAAGGTTGACTGTAAGAAGTCTATGTAAGGGATAAGTCCGCCTTTGCACCTTATGTAAATTTTCCAATGTATTTGTTACTGTTTAA
Source organism: Nematopogon swammerdamellus (assembly GCA_946902875.1). NCBI lineage: Eukaryota > Metazoa > Arthropoda > Insecta > Lepidoptera > Adelidae > Nematopogon > Nematopogon swammerdamellus. The sequence goes on from OX336351.1 coordinate 5,207,050, forward strand.
TGTTTACTGGAGCAATAAAGAATTTTCTATCTATCTATCTATCTGACTTTAGTCCGACTTCAAGCCGGACTGACACCTCCTCGGGAAATTGGCTGTGCCTGAGGCTCTCACCTCGAGAATAGCCGCCTAGTTTGGATGCAATAAAAAAATTGGCACCTAGTTCAGCAAGGTGTTATGGGTTGAGATCAGAGATGTAGTAGGTGATGACCCTAACCATGTTAGGTAGGTTATTTTAGCATTTTTTTTTATTTTTTTTTTATGGAAACTGACACGGTTGGCTACATCACCTACAACTTCCGTGATGTCAGCCCATAACACCGGGTGAACTTGGTGCCACATCAGTGCTTCCCTTCGATCGTGCCGGTTACACTTAACTGGACGGAAAACACAAACTATTTACATAGCCGTTTCGACCGACCTTTCATTCAGTGCGGTGGCACCAACCCGGGCGGGTTAAACCCTACCACCTAGTAAGGTAAGAAGGGAAGGGATAGTAATATAAGAAGGGAGTCATATCTCTTAGTCGCCTTTTACGACATACACGGGGAGCGATGCAGTGGGACTATTCTTTTAAAGTACCGGCTTCACACGGTACATGTTAAAAAATATATATTTTAGTTAGGTTCTGTAAGAAAGTCTAAGGGAGCATTAAATCCTAAGCGGTTTTTCAGAAACCCTCACACGAACCCGACAAAGACGCGAGCGCTGTTGCGGGAAAAAGCTATTCCAGGGGCCTCGAGTTCTGTTTTCGCAGCTGAGGAATTGTGGTTTTCAGCATTTTCCGCATTCGCCAATTGTAATCGTTTCCAGACCGCAGGCAGATGCGCGGTGTGGCGATTGTGGTCCAATTTGTGTTTCAGTAGAAACCAAATGTGAGAACGCCTAGAGATTTTAGACATAAACACATTTATGCTTTAGACTGGTGATGTGACGTATTGGCCCAACTGTGCTTAGAGTCGAAATTCGTTAAGACGTATTTCGTAGTTCGGGCTTCACTGAAATGGACGGAAAATACAAACTATTTTCATAGCCGTTTCGATTTTTTTTATGGAAACTGACACGCTTTGCTACTTCACCTACTACATCCGTGATGTAGCCCGTAACACCGGGTGAACTAGGCGTCATGTCAGTGCTTCCCTTCATTTCATGTCGGCTAGACTAAACTGGACGGAAAATACGAATTACATAGCCGTTTCGACCAACTTTCATTCAGAGCGGTGGTATCAACTCGGGTGGGATAAATCCTACCACCTAGTAAGGTAAGACGGGAAGGGAAATTTATTATTCCATCGATTGACCATGTCAGTGATGTAGTATAAATCCGGGTTTATTGTTTATTGTATAATTTCATCCATAGGTAGGTAACCTACGCTTGGACATGTCGAAAATTCCGCCAGTTCTAAATTGATGTGGCTGGATTATATCCGATTCCGATCCGACCAACTACTAGTAGTAAGTTAAGAGAAAGGACCTACAGATTTACGCGGCATACAACAATATATGAAAAACAAATTATCATTATTGCTTGGCAGAGCGCTCTAGTCATCTCACCTTGCGGCATAAAATTCAGAAAACGAGAAACTTTAAGACGTACCTACCTATAACAAAAACTTGAACACCATTTTTGTAGCTTATGGGCTAAGGAATCGTGTGGTGGTTATATTCTGCGGTCGATAAGGGGCATTCTGTATAAAATATAATAAACTGGAATTCCCATAGTACCCAGCACTAACTTACCGTACGTTCAAACATGGAAATTAATAATCAGAAACGGCATCTTCACGTAATGCACACAATTGACCTTCTTACCAACATTTGCTGTGCGAGCACTTCATTTTTTTATTTTTTATTTTTTTATTGCTACCGAACTGGGTGGCTCTGTCCGAGGTCGCAACCTCAGGCGCAGCCAATTTCACCCCCGAGGAGGTGCCAGTCCGGCTTGGAGGTGGACTAATGTTGCTGGGGAAAGGCTATTAACCCGCGATTTGAAGATCCTTGGATTGTAGGAGTGGGGGAAGATATTCCCTGGGAGCCCGTTCCACACCCTTGCAGTGCGGCACAAGAACGATTTAGAGAATTTGTAGCAAAGAGAAGATAGATGAGGTAACAAGACTGCCAAAAATATACATTTGAAAATATCGTCTGCGTGCACTTTTCTTTCGCCTCCTTATTTGAAATTATGTTTTGCACACCTTTCCGCACACCATAATTATCATGATTGTATTCTTTATTTTTTTCTTGTATTTTATTGCTTGCGATTTATTATCGGACTCTAACGTGCACCGATAGGGATTAATATTGCTTGACACGGTTTCTACAGGGAGATGAAGAGAGCTCATAAAATGAAATGCTTTATTGAAAACGTATTCGTAAAAGAATTTAATGCAATAAAAACACGAAAGATAACCTTTACATTCTGAGACTTTGGAAGTGAGAGATTTTTATCTAAAGCTGTTTTTGAGATGTTTTTAAATTCTGTCTTCCTAGAAGATTTTTAAAAAGTCTCCATCGGTTTTATTTGTGTAATCCTTTTCCTATATTTCCGGTTACGTCAATTTTTATATTTTTTTAACATAGTTTAGTTTTAATGGAAATTCTTCTTTTATTATCAAATAATAATAATATAATTAAATTGATTTATAATCTATTATCTTATATTTGGTTACAAATAGTAATAGTGTATTATGAATAAATTATTATTAAACTCTTATTAGCTACTATGAAAAATAGGATGATTTTGGTTCAAATTGAGGAATATGGCGCCTTCAGTTCGTCGGAGGCAATCGCTAATTCCGCACCTCTAGAGGCCGGGTCAACTTGAGAAAATTGGAGAGGCGCATGTCCAGCGTACCGCTGACTGACTGACTGCTTGATCAGAACACACTTCTAGCTACTTACGTCCATGCGTTCAAACGAATGTTCACATGTCATATTGGAATCCGAGCCATTTCGCGCTCACCGGAAGTAGGAATTGGCGGAACGCTGCGAAGCACTTTCCGCTAATGGCTGCCGCGCGGAAGGCTTTGTCGTAGGGATGAGAGCTTCGAAGCCTTGGCGGAGAGACCGACCGGTTGTGGGAGGGCGGATACTATAGTTGATAGATTATTTATCGTGTTATAAACACTGTTGGTCTTGTAAATTTGCTTACCGCAAGCTGCGGCCGTCGTTCTGTGCACGTTAAATAAAGCATAGCGTTGGCTATAACCATGAGAAGCTAAGTAAGGTTAAATTAGGTACATTTTTTTAAATTTTATTTTTTATGGATTCGTGAGGCACTTGGCGCCGTCAGCGTGGATTGTTGAGCCGACGACGGCCAAAAGCTTTCGGTTTAGAACGGGGGCTGCGAATGCCGTGCCGGCGTGTCAGACGCCTTTTTACGCTTGTCTTGAAAAATCCTAAGTCAAACACTGAAGGAAACACATCGGGAGGAAGTGCACTCCAGAGTTTCGCAGTGCGAAAAATAAAAGAAATACTGGAGCGCCTAGTCAGCACTTTAGGCAGCTCTACAGTAAAGGGATACATTCCCTGTCTGCTACGCGTGGACCTTATGGTGAAATGTTTTTTTTTTTTTTTTATGGAAACTGACACGGTTGGCTACATCACCTACAACGTCCGTGATGTCAGCCCATGACACCGGGTGAACTAGGTGCCATGTCAGTGCTTCCCCCTTTGATCGTGCAGGCTACACTGAACTGGTCGGAAAACACAAACTATTTACATAGCCGTTTAGACCGACGTTTCATTCAGTGCGGTGGTACCAACCCGGGCGGGTTAAACCCTACCACCAAGTAAGATTAGGAGGGAATGGTGAAGTCGGAATCATTTCGAACAGCTCCTCAGAGCATTCACCGTTGAACAGTCGATAGAACACACTTAGTGAACCTATGTCTCTGCCACAGCATATATATGGCTAAAGCAGTATGGAAACTAGGCCTATTTGTTAAAATAAGTACCTACGCTCCATTGGAGCGTTAGGGATGTCAATCAAATTTTTTTGTAAAATTGTAAAATTATTATTCATTAAAACATTTATTTAGGTTCTGTAATGTAATGATCAAATAATCAATATAATCAATCATCAATAATAAGTTCAAAACGTGGTTGCTATAAATATGAATTGATATAACTTTTCTCGACATTTGTCAACTTTTATTAACTTTTGTAAATTGTTTACAACTTTTGTCAGCTCTTGTCAACCATTGTAAATGTTTGTCAACTTTTCTCATCTTTTGCCAATTTCAGTCATCTTTTGTCAACTTTTATCGACTGTTGTCAAGTCTTGTCAATGTTTGTCAACCTTGGTAAACTTTTGTCAGCTTTCGTCAACATTTGTCAACTTTTGTCAACTTTCATCGACTGTTGTCAACTCTTGTCAATGTTTGTCAACCTTGGTCAACTTTTGTCAACTTTCGTCAACATTTGTCATCTTTTGTCATCATTTGTCAACTTTTATCGACTGTTGTCAACTCTTGTCAACCTTGGTCAACTTTTGTCAACTTTCGTCAACATTTGTCGACTTTTGTCATCTTTTGTCAACGTTTGTCAACTTTTGTCTATTTTTCTCGATTTTTGTGAAATTATAGCCACTTTCGTCATCTTTTATCAACTTTTCTCATCTTTTATCAACTTTTCTCATCTTTTGCCAACTTCTGTCACCTTTTGTCAACTTTTATCGACTGTTGTCAACTCTTGTCAAGTTTTGTAAACTTTTGAGAACTTTTATCAACTCTCGGTAATTTATGTCAACTCTTGTCAACTTTTGTCAACATTTGTCAACTTTTGTCAACTTTCGTCCACTTTTGTCAACTTTTGTCAACTTTTGTCAACTTTTGTCAACTTTTGTCAACTTTTGTCAACTTTCGTCAACTTTCGTCAACGTTTGTCTACTTTTATGGCTTTTGTCGACTTTTGTTAACTTATAGCCACTTTCGTCATCTTTTGTCAATTTTTGCCAAGTTCTGTCACTTTTATGAACTTTTGTCAGCTTTCGTGAACTTTTGTCAACTCTTGTCAACGTTTGTCAACTTTCGTCAACTATTGTTAATTAATGTCAACTAAGTATTGTCAACTTTTTTCATATTTTGTAAACGTTTGTCAACTTATGTCAGCTGTTTGTCAACTTTCGTCAACTTTTCCCATCTTTTGTCCAGTTTGTCAACTTTCGTTAACTCTTGTCAACTTTAGTCAACTTATGTAAACTCTTGTCAACTTTTGTCAAAACAAAAGCTGACAAAAGTTCATAAAAGTGACAAAAGTTGACAACAGTGGTTAAAATATGATAAAAGCTGACAAAAGCTGAGAGAAGTTTGCAAAAGTTGACAAAAGATGACCAAGGTTAGGTTGACATTGACACGAGTTGACAACAGTCGATAAAAGTTGACACAGGTCGATAAAAGTTGACAAAAGATGACGAAAGTTGACAAAAGTTGACCAAGGTTGACAAACATTGACAAGAGTGGACAACAGTCGATAAAAGTTGACAAAAGATGACAAAAGTTGACAAATATTGACGAAAGTTGACAAAAGTTGACCAAGGTTGACAAACATTGACAAGAGTTGACAACAGTCGATAAGAGTTGACAAAAGTTGACAAATATTGATAAAAGTTGACAAAAGTTGACAAACATTAACAAGAGTTGACAACAGTCGATAAAAGTTGACAAAAGGTGACAGAAGTGGGCAAAGATAAGAAAAGTTGACAAAAGTTGACCAGAGTTGACATAAGTTACCGAGAGTTGGCAAAAGTGCTCAAAAGTTTACAAACTTGACAAGAGTTGACAACAGTTGATAAAAGTTGACAAAATATGACAAAAGTTGACAAATGTTGACGAAAGTTGACAAAAGTTGACCAAGGTTGACAAACATTGACAAGAGTTGACAACAGTCGATAAAAGTTGACAAAAGATGACAAAAGTTGACAAATATTGAGGAAAGTTGGCAAAAGTTGACCAAGGTTGACAAACATTGACAAGAGTTGACAACAGTCGATAAAAGTTGACAAAAGGTGACAGAAGTGGGCAAAGATAAGAAAAGTTGACAAAAGTTGACAAGAGTTGACATAAGTTACCGAGAGTTGGCAAACATTCTCAAAAGTTTACAAAACTTGACAACAGTCGATAAAAGTTGACAAAAGGTGACAGAAGTTGGCAAAAGATGAGAAAAGTTGACAATAGTTGACAAGAGTTGACATAAGTTACCGACAGTTGACAAAAGTTCTCAAAAGTTTACAAACTTGACAAGAGTTGACAACAGTCGATAAAAGTTGACAAAAGGTGACAGAAGTTGGCAAAAGATAAGAAAAGTTGACAAAAGTTGACAAGAGTTGACATAAGTTACCGAGAGTTGGCAAAAGTTCTCAAAAGTTTACAAAACTTGACAAGAGTTGACAACAGTCGATGAAAGTTGACAAAAGGTGACAGAAGTTGGCAAAAGATGAGAAAAGTTGACAAGAGTTGACAACAGTCGATAAAAGTTGACAAAATGTGACAGAAGTTGGCAAAAGTTGACAAAAGTTGTCAACATTTGTCAAAAGTTAATATAAAGTGACAACAGTCGAAAATCGTTTGTAAACATTTTTTTGCATTCTAAAAGATCGCGGACTGTCCGTGGCGTATGCAACAAAAACAAACACGACCACTCGGACGCGGCACCCGCGACTGATTGTTTGCGACATTCGCTTCGGGGCCTTGTTGAGGCGTGCGTGTGTGTGAGTGCGTCGTTTCGATCGTTTTGTACGTAGTTTCCATACTGCTTTAGCCATATATATGCTGTGTCTCTGCGGAGCTGCAAATGTTTAAGTTTGCAGGACACTTCAGAGTCGTTAACTTGGCGAACTACACGTCTTTGGATCGAGTCCTAACAAGCCCAGTCGATACACTGTGCAGCCCCACCCCAAAGATGCGAGCAATACTCCACATACATACATTTACAATGGTGTAAATCGCACGACTATTCAATTTTTTATGCATTCCGGTATGGGTGGCTGAGTTAAAGGGACCAGAGAACATGCTTCGATCAGCCAATGTCACCTCCGAGATGGAGGAGAGATGAGAGAGAGACGGAGGTGCAATCCGAGAAGGTGGCACACCGGAGACTTCCCGTTTGGATTGCTGGATACACTAGAGGAGAATACAGCTAGTGCGCATGTCGCTAGGAATTTTTATTTTATTCTTTAGTGTTATTTATTAAAACTTAAAAGATATTTAGGAACATACATTTTTTATTTTATATAAATGAATACCTACACATAACACACGCTGTATCCCGACAATCAGGGTAAGCAGAGTACTCGGTGTTGTGCTATAAGGAGTCTGGTAAATTACACAATATATAATTATAAAACAGAAAATATATAAAGCTAAACTAACAAGCTAACGTAACAAATAAAGCTAACGTAGTTAAACTAAAACTAATCTTAAACGATAATATTACACAAAAATATTCAATAAAAATTACCGTGTGGGGCCGGTATTTTAAAAGAATAGCCCCACTGCATCTCTCCCCGTGTATGTCGTAAAAGGCGACTAAGGGATATGACTCCCTTCTTATATTACTAAGTGGTAGGGTTTAACCCGCCCGGGTTGGTACCACCGCACTGAATGAAAGGTCGGTCGAAACGGCTATGTAAATAGTTTGTGTTTTCCGTCCAGTTCAGTGTAGCCGGCACGACCGAAGGGAAGCACTGACGTGGCAACAAGTTCACCCGGTGTTATGGGCTTACATCACGGATGTTGTGGGTGATGTAGCCAACCGTGTCAGTATCCATAAAAAAAAAAAAGTTAATTTTTTTACGATATATAAATAGGTACTAATGATTATCAAAAATTTTAATACATAAATATGTAAATATGACAATGCAACAATAGAAAAGACTGCATTAATGTAACATGTGTTTGGGAGAGTGTATGTGCGTGTGTGAGGGGATGTTTTCTTGGCGAAGCATCTTTCCAGAGAGCTCGATCTTGACCCCATCTAGCCTCACCTTCTCTCATCTGTGGTTCTTAATCTAGGAACAAGCTAAACCGATTCCTATAATATATATTGACCACCTTTCACGGCCTTTGGCGCAAAAAGTGCGCCAGCGGTCTCATTGAGTAATGGTCCCCGGGAGAAATAACAACTCGGTCCGATCGAGCGCGATACATCACTGGCTGTTCGGACTTGCGAAGTTCACTTTTTTGTGGCCAAACTTAGCTGGAGGAACTTTACATGCGAGATTTTGTTGTGATATTAAGAGTATAATAATTATTATGTCGGTAAATGTCAAAAGCAAAGAGTTTGTATTACGTCGAGCGACGTAATACAAACTCTTTGGTCAAAAGCGACAACGCTGGTTCTGCAACTTCGGTAAAAACAATAAACAATGTTTTTTCTACTTACTCTTACTCTACTTAGGTTATAGGTAAGACGTAAGAGTACTTGCAGCACAACACCGATTACTCTGCTTACCCCGATTGTCGAGATACAGCGTGTGGTATGTATGTATGTATGTATGCTCAAAATACAATATATTATATAAACAAATTATATTATTAATTGAACATCTCAAACAAAATCGGATACATCTTTATGCCATAAGGCCATTCTATTGCATCCAACCATTACCTAACAGTTGGAATTTGGGAGAGGTGCAAGCAAAAGAATTTTAGAATTTTTTTTTATTTAGATTTTTTTTATCTGTTACAAATTACCTAAACGACTTGTGTTCTAGTATTTTGTCGAAAATAAAAAAAATAATGTTTCTTTGAAAATGTATGAAAGGTATTTTAGTTTTCAGCTAATTTGTACAATCAAATTATTATAACATGCACGATCACTACCCTTTCCTGCAAATTTTTTGTAGCGACACCAATCCCTTACTAAAGGATTTTTTCATACTAGTTTTATCTGTGAAAAAACGCTAGGAATGCCAATTTTAACGCCTTCTCTATCCCCCCGGCTTAACCGTTGTCTAAGGCCTTGACAAAAACCTTTTGGCACATGCCGGCAAAAACTTAGGCAAGAAATCCTGAGAACGCCAGTCTTTCAACGACGATTTGGCATTTCAGTGTATCCCAAAGAATGGAAGAGGGTACTACATACATTCGGACACGGCAGTGCCCCCGCCAAGCTAGGACGCCAATGTTGAATTTTGAATTTCTTATACAGGGTGTATTAACGACCTATATACCTGTACATAACCGGAATAGAATAAAAAAAATGCTTCATACTGTTTTCGGTAGATGGCGCGCATACACTTTTTAGTTTCTTGTATGGGGAACGCTGTGAATTATTATATTTATATTATATTTAACTTTTTCTAATTTTTATTATTTGTTGTTATATATCGGCCGTAATAAATAACACATATTCTGTGAAAATTATAGTTTTTTTTTTTAGTTTTAGTAGTTTTTTAATGTGTATGTTTTTAAAGTTTTGATTTATGTTTAGTGTTTGCTTGATTATTTAAGAATGTATAATTTATATTGCTGTGTTTTTCTTTGTGCCGGAAAAAAGTACATTATTCGTGTAAAACAAACTTGGAAGGAGATCGCAAGCGTGGAGTGTGCTCATAGAGTAGGTATTTACACCGTTATCCTTTGTATGAAAGCCACATGATGAATGCAAATTCATGAACGACCTCCTCGTATACAGGGCTAATGAAGCAAGATATTCCTATGGTTGAACATTGGCTACAGTATATACAAAGCTGTATAGTGGTGAGGTGAATCGTGATATGAATTCAGGCTTTTGAGGAAAATATCATTGGAGGTGCGATATCATACAACACAATTCACAATATCAATCACACACAAACCTGACCCTTGGAATGTGACAACACTTTGTGTAAAATAACATTTTTGTGAAAAAAACTAATGATAATCTTAGGATATATCTAAGAATGTCAAAAAAACGTTCAGTCATAAAGAGAGGACTCCTCGTTATAGATTTAAAGCAAAAATCACGAGAATCGGACAATTCTGAGAGGAGCTAAACGGGTTCGAGTACGAGTGCGCGGAGCGAAAAAATGGAAAATACATCAATTTTATTCCATGTTCGGCAGATGTCCACAGCGTTCTGCCTAGGTCGCTTTTTTCCACTAATAATATCTACTTTTCTGTTGCACAATAAATCTTAATAATTTATTTACACATGCCAATAACAAAATGCCTATGAAATACCTATATACATACATACATACATGTATATATTTATGTGTGCAGGGTTACTTTGCAAAGAAACCACAGAATAACAGGATAACTACATACGAGATAAAGTAGCCAAATCTGTCATTAGTTGATTACATATTTTTTTCATCAAAATGAGTACGTCTTTGATACGCGCGACGTTGCCAATTATCGACAGGTGACAGATAATTGGAGACTGAGATCTGTAAGTAGGTCACGGGTTAGTAGCGACACAACTCGCGCACCGCCGCGCGGGTACGATGTCTACCAAGGACGCGACGCGGTACTGCGCCAGTCAACACTGTGCTGACGTTCGGCCACAATTTGAGCCGACCGCCTAGTAATGGGCAAAGGAAAACTCGTAAAACTCGTAAAACCTCGTAAAACTGTAGGTCCCTTCCCTCCTAATCTTACTTGGTGGTAGGGTTTAACCCGCCCGGGTTGATACCACCGCACTGAATGAAACGTCGGTCTAAACGGCTATGTAAATAGTTTGTGTTTTCCGACCAGTTCAGTGTAGCCGGCACGATCAAAGGGGGAAGCACTGACATGGCACCTAGTTCACCCGGTGTTATGGGCTGACATCACGGACGTTGCAGGTGATGTAGCCAACCGTGTCATTCCATAAAAAAAAAAAAAAGGAAGGGACTTACAATTTTACACCGGTTCCGAACGGTGATCCGATCCGATAAGTGTGTGCGCACGTAAATTTTCGATTCGATTCGATTTCGCATTCGAACCTTGAACCTTGAAATCGAAAGTCGGAGCCAAGACCACGCCGACCTTCCGACAAATTAAAGGTTAAATGGAATAATGACATTAAATGAACGGAAGCACTGACATGACACCAAGTTCACCCGGTGTTATGGGCCGACATCACGGATGTCGTGATGTCCGCTCAAGTGCCAAACGCCTAATATAGGCGTCGCCATTTTCACCCGCGCATGTGCCAGGCGCCTATATTAGGCGTCGTGGATGAGATCATAGTAAATTATTTCTTAAAATTCGAATATCATGCCAATCTCTTCTAACTTATGTGTCATTATTCATGAAAGAACAGGCTAGCTCTACAAATCCACACTTCTATGACGTCTCTATGCCTGCCCTTGGTAAAAATTCTCGAAAACAAACTCCGTCAGTCAGGCCACTTGAGTCGGCGGAGTCGGTCGCTTGTTTTCGATTAAAATTGATTAATGTGACGTTTATTGTGGTGTTTCTGTGTCACAAACAATGGACTGGTATGTAATCTTCACTTTACAATAGTTCTAACAGTTGAGGAACGATTTATTTGCGAAGAACCGTGTTTTCGAAGCGAGTCGAAAAAAAATTCGACTTCTCTCGAAAAAATTTTTTCTTTTGATGTTTTGATTGAAACCGGTAGAATTCCTAGACGTGTTACTAATGCAATGACTAGTAAATTTAACGTACATTTCGAAAATATAGGCTTTTCACGTAGGTTTCCTAGAAAAAAGTCTAGAAATATGGTCTAGAACGCGCGGCGGCGGAGAGCGCGCGGGCGCACGCCCTCTGACGAAAAGTGCCTGGCACTTGAGGGGTACTTTTTGCAAAATGGCTCCGCTCGTAGCCAACCGTGTCAGTTTCCATAAAAAAAAAAATAATAATTCGCCACTATTCCCTGTCTGCATACTGTGGTAAGATGCTTTTCACGGTTTCACTGCACCGCACATGCAGTTCGTATGCAGCAGACTGTTACGAGACAAGAGAAAGGGAAGCAGGTAAGCCCCATGCTGTATGTGCGAGCGAGCATTCGTTGTCCCTCGCGAACAGTCGCAATATATGCGATTTGCGACTTTTTTTATGTAATCCGATATGGGTGGCTAAGTCGGAGGGGACAAAGCACATGCTCCGACAGATAAATGTTAACTGACACTTAACCGGTGTGAAATCGCCCAACTATCAACTACCAGCAAATCTACATTCCTAACTCACTGAATGCATCCGAACTGCTTTAAATGTTTACACTGAACTCCCGAGATTCTTATTCTCGTTCAATTTCGTCTTAATTTGTTTGCCTACTTTAGAAGCAGATGCTATGGGGTGCACCTAGGGCTGGCATCTTTAAAATAATTATATCAGGATAAAATAATTAAGTTTAAGCGCCGGGTGGACTAGTGGTTTGGGCATCGGCTTCTCATGCGAGAGGTCCGACGTTCTAATCCGGTCGTCGTGTACCCATAAGTTTTTTCTTACGAAAAAATTTAAGTGCATACCTGCACCTGCTGCTTCACCGCTCTGAACCGGTGTAAAACTGTAGGTCCCTTCCCTTGCCCCTTACTAGTAGGTGGTAGGCTCAAATTGTAGCCCCCCCCCCCCCCCCCCCCTTCCGATTTTTATAATTTTTATTTTGTTGTAATAAGGACAGTCGAATCTACTTTCCTGTCTTACGTTCTTCATTTTTTGAATATGTAAAGTGGTGACTGAACTCCATGACATAAAAAAATAAAAAATCCAATTTTTTTCGGTCGAAATACTAAACTTTAGCTCCGGTGTTGTAGGTATATTATTTTCAACTTAACAAAAAAATTACAGGAACGTAGATTGGACTGTCCTTAAAACAAAGAAAAAAAGTTTAAAAAAAGATAACATAAATGCCGAAAGACGATTTTGTATGGCCAAAGTACACATTCCCGCTCATTTTTTATTTTATTTTGAGTACTTAGATCATCCGGACCGCTCTAAAAACTTGCGCGTTCAAAACTGGCAGCCCTATGTGCGCTGCCATTCGTCAGTATTCGGGGACGTGGAGCAATGTATTATAGAATAGAAAAGAATAGAATAGAATAAAATAGAATAGAAAATGATTTATTGCTCCAAGAAACGTTCAAAACTAACAAACATATTACAATATAAGATACAAAGGCGGAGTTATCGCCTACAGAGATTTCTTACAATTTACCTTTGGATGTTTGAGATTCGATCAATTAGTAAGACTTACTAACTAGTTAAACTAAGTAATAAACCAATTTTTATATAATAAACTGAAGCTAATTACAAATAAAATAGAAACTAAAACTGCTTATCAAATTAAAATTACCTAAACTGAAAGAAAGCAAACAAACCTTAAAAATAATTAACCTCTCGAGCGACTAAATTAAATTAAATATTTTAATTAAACTGCATAAACCAAAAGTATGAAATTAAAAAACAGTATTAACTAAAATTTTCCTACGCGTCCTAAAATGAACACCTCGTCCAAAGCGACCGGAACAGACACAGTACCAAGCACGCTAGCCGCAGCCCCCTTTGAGTCTTCAGTCAAGCTATCACTAATCATAATAATAATAATTAATTCATAATTTCATTATTATGTAACTTCTAAAATGTGTTTGTCGATTAATCGAGACGGTGACCATAGGCTAGCCACCTTTCACATTGGGACGGTCTTTCCATCGAGTCATGCATCAGGTGGGTCTTCGTGCCTTACTTGCTGCTGATTTATTCCCTTGTCCTTTACTTTGCATAACGTGGTGGTGGGTGTTGTGCTATTATTCACAAGAGTACCTGCAGCACAACACCAATTACTTTGCTTAATCCGATTGTCGCGACACAGCGTGCGGTATGTATGTTTGCATGTGACACACTTTCGTCCCACTCCATAGGTACATTACAGCAGCAAATATTTCCATCTTTTTCCTCCCAAGTACAGCGTGGAGTTTTTCAAAAGGGGCGTGAAATTCACAATCCCCGTGCATCACAGAATGTCCATGGTCATCGTTAGATACCTACTTGTAGGTCACAGGATGCAACTTGTCGCGCCATCTATAAAAAAATCTGTTAAGTGCGAGTTTTACTCGCGCACGGAGGTTTCCGTATCTATCCTCTATCAATAATATCCGCCTATCTTTTGTCTTTCAGCAATGCAATGTATAAAAGCCTGTGGCGCCATCTATTATTCAGTAGCGTGACTAATCGATTTTATTGCACGTTTGTTGTATGGGAGCCCCCCTTAATTTTTAACATTTTCTTTTTTTATTATTATTTGTTGTTATATCCGCCATAGTAACACATATTCTGTGAAAATTTCAACGGGCTACCTATTACGGTTCAAGAGATACAGCCCCCGAACAGACGGACGGACGGACAGACAGACGGCGGAGGCTTGGTAATAGGCTTCCGTACAGGATACGGAAACCTAAAAAAGAAGAAGTACAGCTCCTCAGATCCACAGCTCCACAGGCGCTGCTGTCTTCGGCTCTGGAGCCGCAGCTATGCACGGACTCTTACCCCGGCAAATGCACAGCTTATTAACATTCAGTGTGCTCCTGCACTCTGTTGTGCGAGCAGAGACCTGGTCTTTGGGATCTATATGGAACACAGATTGAATTCTCTACGGACACCCGTTTCGCATTTCTCTGTAGGGTTTATTTTGTTTGATTAATATAACATAAGAATACTTAGAAAAGAAGAGAAGAATTCAAGCGGCTGCGTCGGGTGGCGGAGTGGTCTGGGCGTCGGTTTCTCTTGCCAGAGGTGTGTAGAGTACCAGTGAGTTTTTTCTGATGTAAAAATTTACGGACATATCCGCCATTACATTACATATTCTATGAATATTTCAACCGGTTTCCTATTACAGTTCAAAATATACAGCCATCGGACGTATGAACAGACAGACAGACAGATAAACCGATTGTGTAGCGTTAGTAATAGACTTCCGTACGTATACGTAACCCTAAAAAAGTGTTAGTACTCTTCGTTTAGAATAGTTTCTATTTCATTATTTATAACAGCCACTTCGATTGCCCCCGCTAAATAAAAAAATTGATTCATAACTGACTACATCAGTGCGTGACCTATTTATCAAAATGTTTGCTCCCTACTTATCCTTCCAGGAAGAAGTAGAGAGCAACATTTATTTAGTTGCTTAATCACGCGAAATTCCGTTAGCCCGACGTCATTGGGGCTTAGTTTCTAATTCAGGATTATCCCTCCCCTTCCCTTTGTCGATTCTCTGATTTATCTCGATCATCAGATTATACGGATCGGCTGATTCCTCTTCGATTCCACTTTTCCTTTTTTTTGACATACTCTTCTTGACGTTGGCTTGAGAATGATCATCGACAATGGGTTCAGTTCGTTTGGGTGCATCTTTTGTCGTTTAAATGTGAGAGCTCATGTTTTTACGACAATATTTTACCTGTTGCGAAAAGGGTGTGTTTGTTGGATTGAGGAAAATTAGTTATCATACTTTACTATTTTTATTTTTATTTGTTAGTACTGGGAAAAATATTAAGTAAATAATGAACATCGAGCTTTAGAAAGAGACAATCCGGTTGCAGAGCGTCGTTCCTGTCGCAGGAACTCGCACCGTCCCTGTGCGACAGAGACGATATTCTACAACCGGATTACCTTTTTTTTTTTATGGAAGCTGACACGGTTGGCTACATCACCTACAACGTTCGTGATGTCAGCCCATAGCACCGGGTGAGCTAGGTGCCATGTCAGTGCTTCCCCCTTTGATCGTGCCGGCTACACTGAACTGGCCGGAAAACACAAATTATTTACATAGCCGTTTAGACCGACGTCTCATTCAGCGCGGTGGTACCAACCCGGGCGGTTTAAACCCTACCACCAAGTAAGATTAGGAGGGAAGGGACCTACAGTTTTACGAGGAATCCGAACCACGGTCAGCCTCCAACGGTCAGCGGTCACCCATCCGAGTACTGACGGCACCCAGCGTTGCTTAACATTCAATAGCGACAGTTGACTGTCTGCACCACTGAGCTATCGAGGCTGACAAATCTCTTTCTAAAGCTTCATTATTTACTGCCGGGTTTATTTTTAACCCCCGACGAAAAAAACGGAGGGGTGTTATAAGTTTGACGTGTGTGTGTGTGTGTGTGTGTGTGTGAGTGTGTGTGTGTGTGTGTGTGTGTGTGTGTCTGTCTGTGGCATCGTAGCTCCCAAACGGATGGACCGATTTGGATGCGGTTTTTTTTATTAGGAAGCCTGTTTAATCGGGATGGTTCTTAGCTATGTTTGTAATCAAGTAATAAAGTAATTAAGTAATAAAAAAAAATATTATCTTAAAAAGTGGACCGATTTGCATGCGGTTTTTTTTAAAAAGCTTGTAATAAAAGTTAAATTACAAATTTAAAAAAACCCCGACTCTTAAAAAGTCAAAAATAATTTCCGTTTACTTACTTAAAGGAGTCGGGGGACCGCTAAGTAAATTAAATATAAAGACTCAAAAGTTGCGCGGGAATTTATTTAGCGGTCTGCCGACTCCTTTAAGTAAGTAAACGGAAATTATTTTTGACTTTTTAAGAGTCGGGGGTTTTTTAAATTTGTAATTTTGTCATATGATAGATGTAAGGTCCCGACCAGGATTCGAACCTAAAACCCTGACATGAGCCGCCAATGAGTTAGCAATTTCGCCACCGGGTCGATGGCGATTGATAAGTTCAATATGGAACCGTGCAAGTTCACTGTTCGCAAAAATTATGCGACATCATGCATGAAGGTGCAATAAGATCGAAAATTTGGAGATAATACGTCACGGCCCGGTTGCGTAGTTGGTTATCGCGTTGACAGCTCAATCAAGCCAGAGACCCAGGTTCGAATCCTGGTCGGGATGTATTTTTTCCAATGATTTTCGATTTGCTTTTTTCTAATTAAAAATATATATAAAGCTCTTATCACCATAATGTTAGTTGGGAAGGCACGCTCGATCCAGCACTGTATGATTCCACCTCGTCCCACGACACCGCGTTAACCTGTGGCCGATGGCATACACTTTTCGGTAGATGGCCCGCATACAGTTTTTAGTTTCTTGTATGGGGACGCCTGCCAATTTTTTACTTTTTATTATTTGTTGTTAAATCGCCCATGTCGTACGCGATGTACTTATGTGGCTAGTCACTAAAATAATTCTAATAATATGTATGAAAAAAAAAATCCCTGAGAAGTTTCTTACCGATTATTCTTCGTGGGTGTAATCGAGCTGGGTGACAAACAAACAAATTATGACAAGTTCGAGTGCAGTTTTACTGCCATTATGATAATGTCAGCCCAATATCTAGGTGCTGTGTCAGTGCTACCCTTCGATCGTATCAGGTACACTGAAATGGACGGAAAACACAAACTATTTCCATACCGTTGCAATCGAACTCTCATTCAGTTTGGCGGTACCAACCCGGGTGGGTTAAACCCTACCACCTATTAATGTAAGAAGGGAAGGGACCTACAGTTTTAGGTGAAATTGGAACCACGATCAGCATCCAACGGTCGGGTGGTCACCCATCGAAGCACTGACCGCACCCAGGTGTGCTTATGATCACTACCGACAGTCGACTAACCGCAATTCTTCAGATTAAATTCTTAATCTTTCCACCGAGGTGACTGCTCAACCGCTAGAGTGTGGCTAGAGGCTGACCGTGGTTCGGATTCAACGTAAAACTGTAGGTCCCTACACTTCTTAACTTACTAGGTGGCAGGGTTCATCCCGCCCTGGTTGATACCACCGCACTGAATGAAACGTCGAGTCGTCGTCGGTCGAAACGGCTATGTAAATAGTTCGTGTTTTTCGTCCAGTGCATTGTAGCCGACATGAAGTGAAGGGAAGCGCTGACAATGGCACCTAGTTCAAGCGGTATTATGGGCTGGCGTCACGGATGTCGTATGTCATGTAGCCAACCGTGTCAGTTTCCATAAAAAATCTGTGAAGTGCGAGTTTTACTCGCGCACGGAGGTTTCCGTATCTATCCGCTATCAATAATATCCGCCTATCTTTTGTATTTCAACAATGCAATGTATAAAAGCCTGTGGCGCCATCTATTATTCAGTAGCGTGATTAATTGATCGTACGTTTGTTGTATGGGAGCCCCCCTTAATTTTTAACATTATCTTTTTTTTATTATTTGTTGTTATATCCGCCATAGTAACACATATTCTGTGAAATTTCAACGGGCTACCTATTACTGTTCAAGAGATACAGCCCTCGGACAGACGGACGGAAGGACGGACGGACGGCGTAGGCTTAGTAATAGGCTTCCGTACACGATACGGAAACCTAAAAAAAAACACCAAAATCAGTAGGTATATCGCAGGGTTCCCGATCGAGAAGGTTCTATTATTTATGCATGAGACGCCCCGTAATTGTTCGGAACTAACAAACTTGATTCGACATCAAAGCGATGAAGGCGCGGAAACACCGGCGCGGCGGCGCGGCGGCGCGGCGGCGGCAGCGGGGGGCCGCGCTTTCTTCAAAACTTCTGTAAGGAAATGTTAAGCGTTTCGCACTTTTACCTTAGTTGTGAGGAACAAGAGCGAGAAATCTCGCTTAATTTTATACAGTCGTCAAAATTTTCGTACAATTCCTATCAATGAGATAATGTTTTAAATTATGAATATAAATTTAAAATATTTAAATAATTATGGTAGACTTCATATAATCGAAGTTTAATTATTTTTATTTAGTTTAATTAATTTTAATCGCTCTTTGGAACTCAAATAAATATACAAATAAATATTCATATCAAACTTGCATGTAGTATGTAGGCTCCCCTCCGTAGGATTCCGTAGGAATGCCCTCCGTAGGGCATTGTAGGCTCCGCTCATTAATTCTGGTAAATAAACCAAATATATGATACATAGATAGAAATATGTACCTATGTAAATTGGGCACTGTGGCGGATTCGGCTGAGTTGGGCCAAATATTTTACTTGCAGTAAATAATATATTAAAATATTAATTATTTTTATTTAGTTTAATTTATTTTAAGTATTCCCAGACTAACACTTTGCCAGAGATACGAGAGGCAACACTGGTTTCCAGTAGCGGCCGTCATCCTAGAACTTACTTAAGACGAGGGCCTTAGTCTTCTCCGACCAATTTCCAAAAGTCCCGACTTTCATTTCATTTCATTTCATTATTATCATTCAATTTCATTTCGTACCAACTGTATCAATATATCATAATTTTCACATGGTTCTTTCCTTCGCCCCGCAATGTCGACAAATTAATTCAAACATACCTAACATGATTTGGGTTTCGTATACTCCCTATACACATGAGAGGGCACATGCTAGTAAGTTTTCCAAGCAAAGAAAACACTGGAAATGCTTGTAGGTAGGTACTAGGTACCAGGATCGCAGGTAAACGGAAGAGGCAAGGATTACTGGTGACAAATGTACGGCGTCGTTACAAGGTTTTGCGCCGAGGTGAAAAATTGGCAGAGCGCCACCGCGCGGCGACAGCGCCACACGCGTTGCGGGAGGCGGGATCACTACTATTGATCGAAAAGCGATGGCATTATAGCTTTGCTTATTGTTTATTGTAAAATTTCGTCTATGGTAGGTAACCTCCTCTTGGATACGTCGACATTGATTTCAGTTCTATTTCAATGCTAAGAAGAACCGACAATCAAACTTTGCATGTCACAATGTTCTGTTAGTTAAATTACTTTTAAATAATTAACCCATACAATAAGAATACCATAAGAACAACATTATTACTGCGTGCATGCAGGCACCTGTCAGGTGCTTATTATTAGTACTCTTGGAGGCTCGAAGGAACGGAGAACTTAATCTGAAGAAATTGATTGGATAACCTTGATTGGACCTCAAGATTACAGGATTTGACAGCTCCTGGCTTTCTTTTTTGTTGGGCTATCTAAAGTGACGTTTCTATGCTAACAGGCCGATGAATTTTGAATACTCAAAGCTGAATATTCGAGACTCTGTTAACTCTCGACGAAAAACATGATGAAAAGAGCTTTTTTTAATACAGGCAAGAGACTTGACACGTATTATTTTCCATAATTAATTTCTAAACCTTAATAAAATAAAATTATGAAAAAAATTGGTTGTCTGTAAAGTCGGTTTACGGACGATAGTTTTACGTGATAACGTCATAAAGTGGTAAGACTGGGCAGATTGTGCCTCTCTATCGCTTGTTACGCGCTCTCGCTTGCACACACAGGCTCAGATGGAACGTGACACTTTTTCGTGCGTGCAGCCGGTGTTCATCAATTTATAAGACGTGACGTTATCACGTCAAAAATATCTTACGTTGTTCGTTTGTTATTAAAATAATCTAAATTAAAAATTGTATCTTTACTCCATAAATGAATATTTAGTTGTACGCAATGAAATGTCACAACAAATTGTCATATTCGAGCCTCAGATTGCATTTTTTTTTAATTTATTTTTTATGGAAACTGACACGGTTGGCTACATCACCTACAACGTCCGTGATGTCAGCCCATAACACCGGGTGAACTAGGTGCCATGTTAGTGCTTCCCCCTTTGATCGTGCCGGCTACACTGAACTGGTCGGAAAACACAAACAATTTACATAGCCGTTTAGACCGACGTTTCATTCAGTGCGGTGGTACCAACCCGGCATTCTTCGAAAGGCGTGATACCACAAAGTGTCGACGTAGTCTAATTCCGTCGACATAACATAGTGAACCCCACGCATCAGCCCTGCGCCGGTCGGTACACACGCAATAATTAATCATCGCAACAAATTTACGCTCCACGCTACCGCGGGTTTAGCGCTCGATGTCTGATGTTGATGAGGACCGATTTTCGGAAAGCTAATATTGTTCAATACAATGCAGATAGATAAATAAAAAATAGTTTTTCTATAGTCAGTCGGTCAGCGTTTATACGCGCTATGTGAAAGAAAACAAATGAATGAATGATTTTTTTTATGGAAATTCGCAAGGTTGGCTACATCACCTACAACATCCGTGATGTCAGCCCATAACACCGGGTGAACTAGGTGCCATGTCAGTGCTTCCCTTCATTTCATGTGGCTACACTGAGCTGGACGGAAAACACGAACTATTTACATAGCCGTTTCGACCGAAGTTTCATTCAGTGCGGTGGTACCAACCCGGGCGAAATAAACCCTACCACCTAGTAAGGTAAGAAGGAAAGGGGCCTACAGTTTTACGTGGAATCCGAACCACGGTCAGCCTCCAACGGTCGAACGGTCACCCATCCAAAAACTGACCGCGCTCAGGGTTGCTTAGCAACAGTCGACCGACCGCACCACTGAGCTACTACCGAGGCTGACAAAAAGATCTGAAGGCTGAAGATTAAGACTTACTGAAGAAATTTATGGAGCGAATGTGAGTGGAAGAGTAGGGAAGGGTCGCACTAGCTAAACGCAAGTACCTGGACCAGATTGGGCATGTGCTCAAAAAGTCTCAAGTGCGTACCCGTAACCGACGAGCATGCATTAAGAACATTATGAGAGTGGAAGAGGCGGCAGAGGTGTGTCAGGATCGTGGCAGATGGAGATCCGTTGTCTCTGTCTACCCTACTGGAAAAGAGGCGTGACGCTATGTATGTATGTATGTGAAAGAAAACATGGCCAGTTTATAAACTACTATTTACTAATTATTAAATACATCACTGTCGCACTGCGCTATCCTATTTATGTCAAGATTTTTCCTTTTTCTATGAGAAAGGAACAGGAAATACATTTTAGAACACGTACCTAATATATTAGGTAGGTATATCCATTATAAAATATAAGCGCATTCGAATGTTTTAATTCAGAAGTCGTAACCATTCGAAATTTAAAACATTCGTGCGCTGTAACCGGATGAACTCAATTCGCACTGGCCAATAGCAGTTCAGTTTATTACGTGTGAAGTTGCCGCTAGACGGCGGCGCGGCGCTATGGGCGGTACAACGATTTTCTAGAGTCGGTGTCAACTTCCTGAATTATTTAGCATCAAATTGACTATTTTGAATTTAGAATCCTAGCGTCAGCAGCATTGAGGTGTGTCCAATTTGAAATTCGAACGAGTTTAAACAATGAAATACCTGGGAGTAATTAATTAACCTACTAAAACGTTTTTACACCAACAAAATTTTTTATTGATTGATTGTGTTGCATCCTACTCCAACCACCGAAAGCGGCGGCGGCGCCTTGAAAGAGGAGTACGGGTGAATACGGGTTGGAAGGGCCTTAATTATAATTGAAGACGCCAGACTTTGCTTACCCATTAAATTTGGTTGATAACCAGAAATCTGTAAACAACCCAAATTTCAAGAAAACCGCTGCGGCCTGAGAGTCTGTGACAGACAGACGAACGAACGGAGGGACATACACCTTGATAAGGTCCTTAAATTGTTTTTTTTTTATATGTAAACCGGTATGGGTGTCTGAGTCGGAGGGACCAAAGCACATGCTCCGACCAGCCAATATCACCTCCCAGAAGGTAAGCGCCATACCGGAGACTTCCCTGGATTGCTGGCTATACTGGACTAGAGGAGAACACAACCGAGGCTGCTATGCGGCCATTTTACTTCAAAGTCGGCTACAATTTGAGCCTGCCACCTAGTAAGGGGCAAGGGAAGGGACATACAGTTTTACACCGGTTCCGAACGGTGAAGCAGCACTGCAGGTGTAGGTATGCACGTAAATTTTTTCGTCAGAAAAAACTCATTGGTACACGCCGACCGGATTCGAACCTCGGACCTCTCGCATGAGAAGCTGATGCCCAAACCACTCGGCCACCCGCCGCTTGTTCGCTTTGTTAACAAAAACACGAGGCGCGAGAGGAAGGAAGCACTAGTGTCTAAGAGGGACTTCCAGAAATTTCTCCTCAGAGAGCGCTCACCGCCCCTTGTTTCCCAGTTATGACGAAATAAATTCTCATTTGCATACGACGACGCCGTGGAAGCAGTTTCTTTGACCTGAAACCCCTCCGAGCATGTATTTACGGTTTCGTGTGAGCTAACAATCCTTTCTTTTTACTGTGAAGTAACGTTTGTGCTCTCATGCTTGGGCGAAGAAGCAAACGTCGTGGTGTGAGGCACACGTTAATTACATTTTTGTTCTGACTTGAGACATTCGTCGGTGTACGTTAAGAATATGGGCCGCGCAAAGATTTAAATCGATAGATAGCGCATAGTTAACATGGCGCAATACAGACAATGTTACCAATGAAAGGGCCGCATGCGGCTACTTCGCATCAGTCGCAGCGCCACGTGCGTGTTGAGACAACGGAACGGAACGCGCCGATGCGCGAGTGCAGAGCGTTAGCATTTTGCTAACATGAGGCAGCCTTTGATGCGATTCTTGATGACCGTACGTACATGAAGTCACACACACCGTTATGTCTAATCGGTGACGAACTCTTGAGCGCTTTGCCCTATCTATCATGTAAGACTTAAATAAAAATCTTTTGCTTGTGTGTTTTTCATTATATATAACTGATCTGTATGCTACGCCGTGTTCCCCGCATCATTTTGTATGGAGAAACGGAGCAGCGCCTCTAGTGATAGATTTGCGAACTTCGTTTCTCCATACAAAATGATGCGGAGAACACGGCGCGTAGCGTAGTAGGTTAAATCTCGTGATTAGGGTACTGATACGGTATACGCTCGACCGTTGGAGGCTGACCGTGTTTCGGATTCCACGTAAAACTGTGTAGGTCCCTTCTCTTCTTACCTTACTAGGTGGTAGGGTTTTACCCGCCCGGTGTGGTACCACCGCACCGAATGAAAGGTCAGTTGAAACGGCTATGAAATAGTTCATGTTTTTCGTCCAGTTCCGTGTAGCCGGCACGACCGAAGGGAAGCACTGACGTGGCACCAAGTTCACCCGGTGTTATGGGCTGATATCACGGATGTTGTAGGTCATGTAGCCAACCGTGTCAGTTTCCTTATAAAAAATCCTCTACAGAACCGGTAAACTCTGGAACGCTCTCCCTGCCCACATATTTCCCCCCAAGTACAGTCTCGGGTCCTTCAAGAGGCGCGTGAATAGGCACCTGTTAGGCCGGCATGGCATTCGCAACCCCCGCATACGAACGAACGTGCATGGGCGTAGTCGTCGCACACCATATTGGTGGCTAGGCGTTACATTTCGAGCTTTCAATAAAAAAAAATCTCTAGAACATCTCTAGGGCCCCGTAGGCCCAATTATTATGACATGCCCCTATTTAGACTATTGCGGTGTTTTCTTATTGTCCCACCAACGTATTATTTTTCGAGCACTATTTAACTTGCCTCAGGAAAGTCTCGGAGGAAAATATATAGATTCAGATTCAGATTTAGATATTTATTTCGCCATAAAGAACACACAACAATAACAATATTACATTGAGACATATGCATATTCAGTATGGTTCGTCATCATTTTTTATGATGTCCCGTTCAGTAGTGCAATCTATAAGGAAGAATCGGGTAAGAAACCTTACAGAGCTTTTTTTAAATATAGCTTACATACTAAGTTTTCATTATGTTAAATATAACATACTATATCTAAGCAAAAAATTAAAAATACTAAGTCAAAAATATTCTCATTAAAAAAGATAATAAAATACAAAACAAAGAACATAGGGTTCAGTCAAGTTATTAATAAAATTTGTGTTTATGCATATAAACAATTTGAATTATCAAAGTCAGCAGAATTTTTATTTACAGTATGAAAAAAATTCACTTAACTTATAAAATGGATTGTCTAAGAGAAATATTTTCAGCTGACTCTGGAACACATTGTCACTATTTATTGATTTTATTGTATCAGGAACATTTTCGTACAATTTGGGTCCAATCACGTCAGGGTCTTTTTCAGCCATCGCCGATTTATGCGCAACAGATTTTAAACGCTCTGAGTTACGTGTGTTATAATTATGACTTGCGCCATTTGACTCAAAAGAATTCATGTTTTTGCGTACATATACCACTACTTCATATATATATAGAGAGCACACCGTTAATATACCAAAGGATTTGAAAAAGTCTCTACAAGATGTTGTTCGCGGTACACTGGCTAATACCCTTATCGCTCGTTTTTGCAGTATTAGCACTCTTTCAGCATCGGTTGAGTTACCCCACAGGATTACACCATACGACAGTAATGAGTGTACGTACGCATAGTAAGACTGTCTCAAAGCCTCCGGACTGATCAAGCGGCGTAACTCTCTTAGTGCGTAAATACCTCTAGCCATCTTGTCACATAGTATGTCTATGTGACTTTTCCAACTTAGAGTTGGGTCAATATAGAACCCTAAAAATCGTATACATGACTGGGAGCCAATAGAGCCTGATGAATTCGAAATAGAGAGCTCACGGGGACCACAGTTTCGTCCGGAAAATACCATATAGTTGGTCTTCGATGTATTTAGTATCAGTCCGTTCGCAGCAAACCATTCCGATATTTTTCCTACTACTATATTTAATTTTATTTCCAGTTCATGCATGGATTCAGCAAAGACTATTATACTTGTGTCATCGGCAAAAAGTATTAAAACACCATCTATTTTAATCAAGGCTAAGTCATTAATAAATACTAAAAATAATGTATTACCTAATGCAGAACCCTGTGGAATACCCTTTTAATTTTACCTGGCTCGGAACTTTTTTTGTTTCCTTTTAAAGTGACCTCAGTGACCTGTCTTCGATCTGTTAAAAATGACTTTAGCAATTCATGTGGTTTATCACTTACACCATATTTTTCCAATTTGTGCAAGAGGAGGTTGTGGTCTACGACATCGAATGCTTTCGACAAGTCGCAGAATATACCTGCAACCTTGTTCCTCTTGTCTATACCTTTTATTATCTCTCCTACCAGCTTCATGCCAGCTGATTTTGTGGAGTGATCTTTACGGTATGCGTATTGGTTGGGAGAAAGAAGTTTATTATCCTCAAGATGCTTAATTACAGAGTCAGATATAACAGATTCTATGATTTTAGATAGTGCTGGCACTAAACTTATAGGTCTATAGTTATTTGGGTCAGCTCTTTCGCCGGCTCCTTTATAAATGGGACATACACGGGTCTGTTTTAGTACATTAGGATAGGTACCCTCTTCAAACATTTGGTTAACCAATACTGATATGTATGGCGACAAACTATTTGAACATTTGGCAATCAACTCTCCCGACAACTCAAAAATATCAAGACTGCTTTTTTTAGATAATTTGTCACGTATTAATTTTGAAATTTTTTCAGGTGTGACATAGGGTAGGCAAAAGGTTTGGTCGGCATCAAGACTGGGAATGTCTACCATTAGGGACAATGCTTTGCTTGGAGAAGCTGGATTCAGGGCTGTTAGCTTACTTCCGATATTCAGGAAGTGCATGTTCATACATTCAGGAATGTTTTCAATAGGAACATCATCTCCATCTGAGGTTATAAGCTTATGAATACCATCTTCCCTGCACTGCCCTCTGTTGGTTTCATCTTTAATCACTCGCCATATCTCTTTTTTAGGATTATTACTATTCATAATCCTTGACTCGATGCAATCTCTACGACTTTGCCAAGACATTATATCTATAGCTGTCTTGTACTTCTCAATACATTTTTTTAAAACGTCGCTATCAGGGAATTGTTTTTTCATTTCAAATGTGTGACAGAGTTTTGCCTTTAGTGATAATATGTCGTCATTCATCCAGTATTCGTTTTTCTTATTTCTACTTTTTGACATTTTCATGGGAAAATACATATTTATATAATAGGTTAATACATTTATAAACTTTTCAAACTTAACTTCAATTGAATAATTACTGTTACATACTATTTTACTCCAGTCATATAATTCGATCGCTTCGCAATACTGGCTCACTCTGCCGGGTGTACGAAGCCTCCGCTGTACAGAGGCAGGAGGTTCGCGACCGGCCTGCAGAGAGCTCTCCCTAAGACAGGCGAGCTGGCCGTCGTGATCACTGATTGCAGTGACACGTGCGGACACTGCGATCGATCTTGGAGACAAGTTAGAGGCTATGGCATCAATAGACGATTCTGACCCATCACAAGTTCGAGTCGGGAAAGTCACCAAATTGTACATGTTATATGTTTTTAACAAGTCGGTTATTTTGCTACATTTTGAATTAATTGTCAAAAAATCAATGTTCCAGTCGCCAGCCAAAATTATGTTCTTATTGTCGTTTGCAAAATGATTTAATATAGTGTCAATTGATTTAAGGAAAATTCTAAAGTCACCATTGTCAGTTCTATATAAACCAATAATAATTAAATTTAATTTTGGAATTTCTATGGCCGTGCAATCTAGATGGAATTCCTGGGTCATTTCATGAACTTCCGACCTTTTCTTAAATTTTACATCATTACGAGTAAATATTATTACTCCGCCATGAATATTCTTTTGGCGGGAAAAACTATTTGATACTTTATATCCGTGAAGCGTTATATTCGGAACTTCATTACAATGAAGCCAGGATTCTGAACAAACAATTACCTCGGGTTAGTCATTATGAACGTCTACTTGAATTAAATTTATCTTATTGCGGAGGCTACGTACATTTTGATGAAATATTTTAAAGAACGATTCTATGCCTACCTGCACGTTATTTACATTATCTTGACTTATAGTGTTTGCAACAGCCGGGCTTATGTACTGACTAGATGTTATTACTACTGATGAGGTAGGTCTGTCATTGGTTGACAAAAAGAATAGAACATAGAATTTTCGTCGTCCTCTGTGTTATTTACACTATTATTACATTTAGAAATATGCGGACCAGTCAAATAACACAAGTTCGGGTTATAATGTTTGTGTACACCATTTTTACTGATTATTCCCATGCATATATTGTTCAGTCCTTTAGAATTAATGTTGCCTACGCTATTATAGCACTGTGTGTCAAAAGAATTTAAATCTATATAATGCATATCTAGTGATTTTAAGCTAACGTTGTACATTTGAGTATTTATCTGGTGCGCTATATTATTAAGTCTAGAACTATCAGTACATCTATAATTGTACATTATTGAGCTTATAAATAGTTTTATATTTTTTTGGCAGCAGTGCCGCGTCAGAAACTTAATGCTACGGATGTGTTTATTTAAATCAGAGTTCGTTACTGTGTCAGTTGCCAGGACAACAAGCGCATCTCCCTCCTTCATGTCCTTGGTGAGTCCGGATACATCTTGTATGAGTGCCTGCAGCGGGGCGCCCGGCTTGCATATCGCTGACACGTCATCGTAGCCAGACGAGCACTCCTTCATCGTCGCTGCCAAGTCCCTTCCTTGCTTGTCACATAATATTAACATTTTTCGGCTAACTGGGCAATCTAAGTACACACTCAGCGGCGCCGGTGCCATTACTCTTTTCTTGGGCAATGTGGTGTTGTGCACGTGTGGGTTCGCCGGTTCGCTTATCGTCACCTTTGCATTAGCCATATTAATTTTGTTACATTTTTTATTATTCTTATTCTTGTTCTTAACTTTATTCTTATTTTTTTTATTTATTTTTGCCGGTGACTTTGATGTAACGGTAGTTGTCAATGTCAGTGATGACGAGGGTAGTGTTTGGGAAGCTACCGTAACATCAGTGGGGGAGAAGTATGCAACAGGTTCCTGCGGCGCACGGTATTGTCGCGACTCGAGCTCCTTTATCCTGACGTCTCTCTCGTGCACGCTCTGCAGCAGTACGATGACTTCCTGCTGCAGCTGCAGCTCTTTATCGGTGGGGATGCCGGAGCGCAGGTCGGAGGCGCACGAGTCGTCGGCCGGGGCCTGGGTGCGCTGCGTGTCGAGCGCGGCCTGCAGCTGCTCTTCCAGGTCCTGGTTTGCTTCCAGCACGCGCTCGTACTCCTCGCGGTCGCCGGCTAGCCGCTCCACCTCGGTGCGCAGCAGGTCGCGCTCCGCTGTCACATCATTCAGCATGATGTCGTACTCGGCGAGCTCCGCTTTCAAGTCCGCGATCTTTTTCCATAGGTCTCGCATGCTCTCTTCGTTCACCTCTTGTTCCTCCAGAAGCGTCTTATTTAATCTTTGTGAATTATTTAAGTCCACTCGCAATGATTTTAAACTAACATGGGCGTCACTATTTATTGTTTTCTCCGCATCACTCACGCTGCTGCTTTGGCTTCTTGTCCGCATTTTCCTGAAATGGAGAACGACAAATCAATTAGTGTTGCTCTTTGATTTCTGAACAGCCCTGTTATTGACTAATGCATATATGTACCTATATATAGTATTAATGGAGGAAAAAATTTGATGAATTACTTATTTGCATTAAGGGTTAAGTTGCGAGTGGCTCGAGATCAATTCTGTTCTTTATTGAACACACAACATTAACAAAAATAATTAAATCTAGACCTAAAAATAACTAAATTAACTATAAAAATAAATCTAACTATAAATAAAAATAGTCGTCCATAGGGACCATAGGCATGGTCCCCATGACGGAAGCGGCGTTCCCCCTCTGGATCGCCAGGCTGATCCGCTGGTTGAAATACGCCCGAGCACGGCGGTCACCAGACGCGTCAATGAGTAGTTTTCCCAATTTCTTGGAAAAACTGATCGCGTCCGGGCTCCATGCCCCAAGTGTCTCTACAGCAAAGGCCACAAACTCGTAGTTGTTCTTGAGTTGGTTGTATTTGGCATGTTTAACCGATTGGGCCTTTGCTGCAGCAAAACCAGCCACCCGAGACGAGCCCACCATGTGACTGGGGGCGAAGGTGTCCGCACACGTCGCATCCCAAACCAAAGCCCTCCCGCACACCCACGGCAACAGAGTGACTCCGTCCGGCCTCTTACCATCCGACCTAGATAGGCCAGGTGGTTCGAGTGCACTCGGGATGTTGGCTGATGCAAGGGAGCGCCTGATGATGTTGTTGATGGCAGCGTGGCGAGACAGCCTGCCGGCACTCCTGGAGCATGAAAGGCCGTGATGCCCGAGCGCATCAACAGCTCCGCCGCACGCACAAGTGTGCGGTTCGCAAAGCTTGGCACCCACCCTCAGACCGAATGCGACGCGCAAGCTATTATTGTCTAGAAGTGTACCCAACTGTGGTGATGGGTACGCTTCCAGCCACGCGCCGGATTCCCAGCGGGAGGCTGCCAAGACACGCGCACGAACTTTTTCCTGGCCATCCAGAAGGAGAACGTCGCGTGATAATTTTGCGATTGGTATGTCCCAAAGCTTTTGGATGGTCGGTCGGGCCGGTAATTCTTCGCCAGGACAACGGTCGCGCCAAGCCTGAATGGCCTCTCTCATGTGCGTCACCTCATAGTCCCTGCATGAACGTGATAAAACGGTTCCTACGAGGTCACGCACACAGTGAGCTGATGCCACAAATGCTGGCAAGGCGACGTCCTTTACCGAGCGAATGCCTGTTCCACCAAGTTTCACCGGAAGCCCAATTTGTTGCCAAATCGTGTCATCATACAGTTCAATACTGAAATTTAGAATATTATTTATTGTAATTCTAAGGCTATTGTCGATTTTAGTCATAAGATCTGGATATTTAAATATTGGGCTTGTTCTGAGAAAATAAGTAAGTTTCGGGATGAAAAAACAATTTTTTAGCAGGTGAAAGGCCATGTGGTTGTTAATTTGTGTGAGGTTCTGACAGAATTTTAAAAAGATTTCGTTTTTATTTTCCAAAAGACCTTTTATACCAAATTCATTTATAGGGGCACCTAACAAAGACATTTCCTTAATTGGTGTTTCTGTAAACTCTGAAGATATATTTTGTTTCAAATTATTAAGAATCTGAGTCCTAGTTAATACGTCAACTTTATCAAAAAAGGAGATTTCACATTTACTAAAATTAAGGGACAGACCAATCTCTCCAAATGAAGTACATATAGTTTTAAGATCTGAGATAACTTTATCTGCAGACCCTCCTACTACCCCATCGTCCAAGTACCATAAATTTAGTTCAGAATTACATTTTTCTATAATTGGCTGAATACACAGGCTAAATAATGCAGGACCTAAAGGGTCACCTTGCTGACACCCGACCGCAGACAGTATAATATCACGTTCGTTGTGATATAAGTGCGTCGGAGCGGAATAACACTGCCAGAGATAAGCGTAAACCATGGGTATTTGCTCTTTAACCTCCTTCAGAAGGATATCACGGTCTACAGAGTTGAACGCATTTTTTACGTCTATTTTTACGATTATCTCTGAAGTCTCACTTGTGGTGATAAAGGTACGCGTTGCATGTACAATAGTTTCGCAGGCACTTTTTGTGCCGAATCCCATTTGGTATGGTCTAAACTTTTCCCCTAACGTTGTGTATAAACAACGACAGGCTATTTTGGACACAAGACGTCTTAGAGTACTGCCAACAGCTATGGGGCGTCCACCTCCATCTTTCTTCTTAAGGGCGCACAAGGATCCTCCGTACAGTATTGGTGTGATTTCGTTGTTGACTTTGCCGGCGAGCATCAGGTTTGACATTTCCGTAAGCGCTTTCAACAGGTTCTCGCCATGAACTCCATTGGCAGCCATTACGAGGTCTTTAAGGTGTTGTGGTCTTAAGCCGTCTATTCCTCCTGATGAACCGTTCGGAAAAGATTTAATCGCGTTGATTACGTCCGCTACGGTTGCTTTACCGTGATTTTCGTCATCACTTGGAGGAGAGGGATACTGCATGTGATGCAAGGGTGTTGGGTGCTTACTGAGCAATGCTTCATAGGTGTCAGATGAATCCTCAGCCATACAGTCATCAGAAGTGAGTAAGCGTACAGCTCCTCTGACATCCCCATCTGAGACCTTTTCTTCAACCTTTCTGTATAGATAGTTTTTCAATAAATTTTTCTTGGGTCGACGGACAGTGTCTAGATTTTGAGTAATGCATTGCTCGAAAACTTGTACATTATTGTTTATCTGTGAAGCCAGGGAGGGCCGGTCTTTAGATTTGTTGTTTGATTGTACATGGAGTACCCTGTATGCAAAAGTAATTAGATCTTCCCGTGAGTTTTTAGAATTGTCTTTCACACATTTTTGCAAAACTGCGCAAAGCTTGTCTGCAACTGCAGCTCTACTTCCCCTAGGGATGCGCTTCACTACTGGGCATGATGATTTGAGGAATTTCAAAGTATCTTCAAAAGAAGCTGCAGGCTGGACAGCTGAACTGGGAATAACTATTGGAAGGTCCGGTGGTACAGCAATACCTGTACTCGGTCGGTGTTTCCTAACGAGGTGGATATTCAAACCTCTGAAGCCACGGAAGGCTCTGCCATCATTACAGATAGAACATGAAACTTGAAGTGCATCATCGTTGACTGGATTTGTATCAACCAAATTATTGATGCTCTGGGACGCGGACATGTGGCATCTTATAAAATATTCTTCCCAAATTAAACACTACGTAAAACTAAATTATTCGTAGACTTTTACACTACTAATATGAATGATTTTAATAAAAACACAATTTAGGAAAACATTTTCAATGTTTACAAGCTGTCAGATGTATTTGCATATAGTTACCTGATATATATAGGTATGTATCTAATATTTATAATATATTATATTGAAAAAGATCTGTTTAAAATACTTCAAGTAAGTATGTATTAAAGTAAGTTAAGGGCCACCGTAAGAATACATATTGTAATCATAGTCCGTTTGATGTCTAAATTGTTCGATTCCACTTTATCATCCATTCACTTTTCACGTCTGGTAACTTGAAAAATTATGGAGATGTAAATCGGAATGCAGCAGGTATAAGAAAATAACTTCGCCTGGAGGGTAGTATCTCTTTGAAAGGAAATCGCAGTTCCTATTAGAAACTGACTGAGTCCGTGACGCCACTCACGCGGCATTCTTGTTGAATAATTCTAGTTAAGAAATGCAATTGTACAGGGTTTCCCTGGACTGGTGTTGTTCCTTTAAGGAGGCTATTCTATGCTTTGTAACAAACATAATTAGGAAAATAAGTAGGGTTCTAGGTACGCCCGTTGCGGAGATATAAATTTTTAAAGTTATTAATTTAGTGTAATGTTGTAGTGCTCTAATCGGGCGCGCGTGTGGCGCGGGGCAGCGGGCAGCGGGAATACGGACGGATGCGACGCGAGTGAACTCAAACAGATAGCCGGCCCCGCCGCGCCGCTGCCGCTGGCTGCTCCGCCCGCGTACCGCACGCACCCCGTCCCGCCGCTAAAGGCGCCCACACATTGTAGTACGCATTTAGTTTGTTAGGAAATACTAAAATTTTAATGAAAGCACATATTGAAAAAAATATTTCACAAGTGCTTTTGTTACAAGGCGTAGAATAGCCTCCTTAAAGGAACTACACCAGTCCGGGGACACCCTGTATATTTAACGAAGAAAATAATGAAAATATGTATTATTATTATAAAATTAAACATAGGTATATTAATATACGTACCTAGACCAGATCGGGAATGTGCTCAAAAATGGTCAAGTGCGTTGTACCCGTAACCGACGAGCATGCATGAAGAACATTATGGGAGTGGAAGAGGCGGCAGAGGTGTGTCAACTGTCAGGATCGTGACACGTGGAGATCCGTTGTCTCTGCCTACCCCACCGGGAAACAGGCGTGACGTTATGTATGTATGTATGCATAACAATATTTTATAATAATATTTTATGTTTATGTTAGTCATCTTCATCAGCCTGTATCGGTCCACTGCTGGACATAGGCCTCTCCCAAGGCACGCCACCACACGCGGTCTTCCGCTCTTCTCATCCATCCACTCCCGGCTACCTTTTTTAGGTCATCTGTCCACCTAGCCGTGTTAGTTTCACATACCGTTTATGTTAGTACTAAGCACGTACTCGCTTTGTATATATTTTTAATTACAAAAATGCAAATCGAAAATCATTGGAAAAAATACATCCCGACCAGGATTTGAACCTGGGTCTCTGGCTTGAGCCGCCAACGCGATAACCAACTACACCACCGGGCCGTTACATATTATTTCCAAATTTTCGATCTATTGCCACTGCACCTTCTTGAATGATGTCGCATATTTTTTTTTATCGCGTTGCCGGCTCAAGCCAGAGACCGAGGTTCAAATCCTGGTCGGGATGTATTTTTTCCAATGATTTTCGATTTGCATTTTTCTAATTAAAAAGAAATATACTCGAACTGGATTATGTTTAAACTACTTACGACAAATAACATACACTTTCTTTTCTCAAATTTCGGTCATTTTCAGCGATACTACTAAGTCTCTATAAGAGATGGCGTGATGTTGCTGATGTTACCGAAATGACAATAATTGCAAAACATTATAGATCATAATGCCCGAAAAGTCTATGTAGATTGGAGTAAATTAAACGCAAACAGAAATGGCGAATTGTCTCTGACTAAATTCCTACTACTCGCTCAGCTCATTAAAGCGAAGAATATCGTAAAAAAGCCTATGTTACTCAGAGATTTGCCCTATATTTATTTCAAAATCCATCCGAATTGGTTGTTAGTTTTTAGGGTTCCGTATCCATCGTACGGGACCATATTACTAAGCCCACGCCGTCTGTCTGTCTGTCTGTCTGTCTGTCTGTCCGTCTGTCTGTCCGAGGGCTGTATCTCTTGAAACGTAATAGGTAGCCCGTTGAAATTTTCACAGAATATGTGTTATTACTTATTACGGCCGATCTAAAAACGATCTAAAAAAAGTCACGGGGGTCCCCATACAAGAAAAAAGTGTATGCGTGCCATGCGCGCCATATACCGAAATCAGTATGAAGCATTTTAACTCATCATTAATTTTAACTAATATGAAGCATTTTCATAAAACACGCCATAGATGGCGTGAGTGGCGCTGAACATGACATGGCGATACGGAACCCTCGGTGCGCGAGTTCGACTCGAACTTGGCCGGTTTTAATAAGTGTACAAACATTTATATAGAAACGTGCAAACAGACGAAAATTTTAAACATTATCCTAATAAATTTTATTACCTAATTATCCTTGAGCTTTTTGCAAATATCTTTATTGCCCTCGGCTTCACTGGGCGTGACTTTTTGCTCACAGCTCAGGCCGCCGGTAACGTAATTAATTTATAACCTGAAACCATTTTGTACCGTGTGGGCCCGGTACTTTAAAATAAATACTACCCCACTGCTACTCTCCCCGTGTATGTCGTTAAAGGCGACTATGGGATATGACCCCTTCTTATATTACTAGGTGGTACCACCCCACTGAATGAAAGCTCGGTCGAAACGGCTATGTAAATAGTTTGTGTTTTCCGCCCAGTTCAGTGTAGCCGGCACGACCGAAGGGAAGCACTGACGTGACACCAAGTTCACCCGGTGTTATGGGCTGACATCGCGAATGTTGTAGGTGATGTAGCCAACCGTGTCAGTTTCCATGAAAAAAAAAACCATCTTGGGAAGTGACAGAATGTAACTATATGTATGTAAATAATAGATTTTTTTTTATGGAAAGTGACACGGTTGGGTACATCACCTACAACATCCGTGATGTCAGCCCAAAACACCGCGTGAACTAGGTGCCATGTCAGTGCTTCCCTTCATTTCATGTCGGCTACACTGAACTGGACGGAAAACACGAACTATTTACATAGCCGTTTCGACCGACGTTTCGCTCAGTGCGGTGGTGCCAACCCGACCGGGATAAACCCTACCACCTAGTAAGGCAAGAAGGAAAGGGACCTACAGTTTAACGTGGAATCCGAACCACGGTCAGCCTCCAACGGTCAAGCGGTCACCCATCCCAGCACTGACCGCGCTCAGCGTTGCGTGATAAAGTATTTTTCGAGTTATAAGGATATTGATCGAGTTATAACGTGTGTATATTATTGTTTAGACTGGAATGATTAGTCCCTTGCCATGGCTAGACCCAGAAAGTTAAAATAATTGTAATTTGTTTTAAATAAAATGTGACGAACTCAAATGTACCGATGGTACCTAAGACTGAAATGATTTTTTTTTATGGTAACTGACACGGTTGGCTTACATCACCTACAACATCCATGATGTCAGCCCATAACACCGGGTGACCTTGGTGCCACGTCAGTGCTTCCCTTCGGTCGTGCCGGCTACACTGAACTGGACGGAAAACACAAACTATTTACATAGCCGTTTCGACCGACCTTTCATTCAGTGCGGTGGTACCAAACCGGGCGGGTTAAACCCTACCACCTAGTAATATAAGAAGGGAGTCATATCCCTTAGTCGCCTTTTACGACATACACGGGGAGAGATGCAGTGGGGCTATTCTTTTAAAGTACCGGCCCCACACGGTCTTGCCATGGCTAGACGCAGAAAGTTAAAATAATTATATTTTTTTTTTAAATAAAATGTGACGAACTCAATTAATGTACCGATGGTACCTAAGACTGAAATGAATAAATGAAAATGAAATTAATATATTGACGTGCGCCGGTCGCCGTAGAAATTTCGATTTATTTATTAGGTCGTACAGGCACGCCGCCGTTATTACAATACTATTATATCACAGTTCATATTCGTAATTGGTATTGATATTTTTTGTTATTATATTTTGGAATGAATTCCAATATGGATGGAATGATTATTTAAGAATAATATTTTGCAGAAAATAATAGTGGAGTCTCGAGAAGCTCGTGACCTAACGGTGAACGTCTTGCTTTATTTGTCAGAGGTATTGAGTTCAATCTCGTCGACGGCTTGCAATAATATTTTTCGCAGCTCGAAATTCGGCCCCGCCCTTACTGACTTTGTTCGAGAAAATATATCGTTTACCTGCGTTAGTAAATATATATAATATGTGAAAACTTAGTATATTTAGTCTATCTTATGTATATATCTGGTATATAGGTATAGTATTTAAACTATCCTTATTTAAGTTTGTCTATCTTTTGTATTCCCGTACATCTGTCATATCATAATACTTAACTACACCTAGCAGTTATCATACCCCAAAGGTATTCCGTTAGAAAATGCCTAGAGGCATTAAGTGTTACCTTTTGCCCATATTCTATTTGAGTGCAATAAATATATGCAATACAATACAATACAACTCAGCTGGGCCTTCGGCCTTGCTTTTAGTGCCTCGCTTTCTTCGAGAACGTAAGCGTTTACGTGCATTTATCACAGCATTCGGCCTCGCCATGAGTGCCTTACTTTTTTCGAGAAACTACATCGTTAATCTGAATGAGGTTCGGCCTTCGGCCTCGCCCATAATAACTTACTTTCTTCGACAGAGTGTATATCGTTTCCGTAAACGCAACTCGGCCTGGGGTGGGGCCCATCTCTACTGTTTTTGAGAATATACACGATGTTGCAATTGCCCCCGTAATATTTTTAACTGACATCAGGGGGTGGTTCTATATGTGAAACTAAATAACTTATGCGGCGAAAAAAAAAAATTTAAACAAAAATAAAATTTCTTTTTTCCATACAAAATTTTAATACCTATTCTCAAAATGTTTGGGGAAAATAATTTTTTTTTCTTCAAATTAAAAAGTCGTAGAAAAAAAAATTGTCCGGTTTCATGTACAGAATAACCCCCTTTCGGGTTTAACGGTTGGGGTTGCAACACCGTATATATCGTTTATCTGAATGCAACTCAGCATTTGGCCTCGGGAACTAAGGCGACAGCGGATAAAAGATGTACAGAAATGATTGTTTATTACCGACTTTACCGTGAGCGGAGCCGCGGGCACAGCTAGCCGTAAATGGGGCCCAAAAACTGAGCGCACGACGACCAATCAATTCGCTACTTTATAGTAAACTGGCAAACTTTGCGATTTTGCTGCCTGTTAGTTTAATATTTTTGGACTATTTGTAGAGAGCGGGCTATACAGAATTAATTCTCACCTATATAGCT
Source organism: Nematopogon swammerdamellus (assembly GCA_946902875.1). Lineage (NCBI taxonomy): Eukaryota > Metazoa > Arthropoda > Insecta > Lepidoptera > Adelidae > Nematopogon > Nematopogon swammerdamellus. The sequence goes on from OX336351.1 coordinate 5,244,708, forward strand.
GTGCACATACCACACGCTGTATCCAGACAATCGGGTAAGCAGAGTAATCGGACTTGTGCTGCAGGTTCTCTTGTAAATTACAGCACAACACCGACCATCACGCTTAGCAAAGTATTCGGACGAGATAACTATCATTGATTTATTTTTTTATGGAAACTGACACGGTTTGCTACATCACCTACAACATCCGTGATTTCAGCCCATAACAACGGGTGAACTGGGTGACATGTCAGTGATTACCTTCATTTCATGTCGGCTACACTGAGCTGGACGGAAAACACAAATTGCTTACATAACCGCTTCAATCCACCTGTCATTCAGTGCGTTGGTATCAACCCGGGGGCGGGTTGAATCCTACCACCCAGTAAGGAAAAGGGACCTACAGTTTTAACAATGCCGAATTTGAACCACGGTCCAAGTTCTGAGCCAGCCCGCGTGTGTGTCACGAAATTGTCAACAATTACGTACTTAACTAAAATAAAATAAGTGGTGCAACTGTATTTGTTATATAACGGTTCATTTCTTTAAACCAAAAAAAAAAACAAAAAAAAACTGAGCAAATAATAATCAATTGTACCGTGTGGGGTCGGTACTTAAAAAGAATAGCCCCACTGCATCTCTCCCCGTCGCATGTCGTAAAAGTCGACTAAGGGATAAGAAAATTCGTCACCCTCGGTAGCTCAGTGGCGCGGTTGGTTAGTCAACTGTTATTAAGCAACGCTGAGCGCGGTCAGTGTTTGCATGGTTCACATGGATTCACTGTTACAACCCTATTTTGTAGGTAGATACATACGCAACCTTGCTGAAATTTTTCTAAAATTGTTAGTTCCTATTAAAATTAAAATTTAATTTAAAGCTTAATTATTGTCCGACTATCTCCACATCCACGGCCACGGTGCCAACTTCGCTATTAGAAAAAAAATAAGTTACCTTAAATTTAGGTTTTTTTTTATATGGAAACTGGCACGGTTGGCTTCATCACCTACAACGTCCGTGATGTCAGCCCATAACACCGGATGAACTTGGTGCCACGTCAGTGCTTCCCTTCGGTCGTGCCGGTTACACTTAACTGGACGGAAAACACAAACTATTTACATAGCCGTTTCGACCGACCTTTCATTCAGTGCGGTGGTACCAACCCGGGCGGGTTAAACCCTACCACCTAGTGATATAAGAAGGGAGTCATATCGCTTAGTCGCCTTTTACGACATACACGGGGAGAGATGCAGTGGGGCTATTCTTTTAAAGTACAGGCCCCACACGGTACAGTACCGGCCCCACACGTCATTCACATTACCGATAGTACGCACTGGTCGTATAAAATACGCTGGTCCTTAAAGTTTGAGCAAGTTCAGACCTTCGGGCGACTTTCAACTTTCCGAAGGTAGCCCAACCCAGTTGAATACGTTTTTCGATCTCCTTGCACCCTCCTTGACCCTTAGGTCAGCAAGCATTTTTTTTAATGAGAAATCATCATCCCCTACAATACAAAATTCGTTATGTCAACCCATATCACCTTGGTGAATTAGGTTTTTTTTTTTATGGAAACTGACACGGTTGGCCACATCCCCTGCAACATCCGTGATGTCAGCCCATAACACCGGGTGAACTTGGCGCCACGTCAGTGCTTCCCTTCGGTCGGCCGGCTACACTGAACTGGACGGAAAACACGAACTATTTACATAGCCGTTTCGAATGACCTTTCATTCAGTTCAGTTGTACCAACTCGGTCGGGTTAAACCCTACCACTAAGGTAAGAAGGGAAGGGACCTAGTACGAGAAGGGAAGTATCTGAACCACGGTCAGCCTTCAACAGTCGAACGGTCTCCAATCCAGGTTCTGACTGCGCCCAGGCGTGCTTATGATCACGAACAACAGTCGACCGAACGCACCACTGTGCTACCTACCGCGGCTGAAACGGATAGTATAATCTAACTATAATAATTTAATAATTACATCATTTAATTAAATAACAAGAAAACATTAAACTTTCAACAGCGTCCTTCCTGTTTGAAGGAGGTAGTAAAAAGGATGATAATGAAATGAATCTCCTGAATCAACTTGTGCTTATTTGGAGCAAAAACTAATCAGATGAAAAGAGCTGTAGCGACCGTTGTCAACGAAAAGGGGCCTCTAAGGCCATAGAAATCAATAGATGGAATAGGCAGGCACCACATTTATCAACCAGGTGAAGGAACATGGCACTAGTACCACAGATTACTTAATAGTTACTTCGTAACAGATAAATCACTCCATGGAAAATGTTCCTACCTTCGGGCTTTAATAGCCTACTGTTTCACATCGCCAATCGTTGCGTGCGAAAATGTACCTTAACGACCGAGTGTAAAGTGTTTATTGCTTTGCAGCTGCGCGCAGTTGCGTGGGCGAGCGTCTATGTATACTTCGCGCGGCTGACGAATTTGTACTGAAAAAGACCGCCGGCGGCCCGTCGGGCGATAGGTAGTTAGCGCGCCCAAGTACATAGAGTGCGTGAGGCCTGCTAGTTGTAAGTGATGTAACCAAACATGTCAGGCAGGTTGAAAAAAAGTGTGAGTGAATCACTAGTGACTCACCGTTAGAATGTGTAAGCATCAATGTTCGTTAGCGAGTGCGAATTGTTACTGTTTATGCATGCTCTTATATTTTTAACCAGATGCTTAAACCAAATTTTTTTTTTAAACCCGACTACGAAAGACGAAGGAAAGTTGATTAAAATGTTGTTGAAATTTTTTTAGTCTGGCTATGTGTCTATTCGAATAATTCTACACACCCGATTAAGTAATTTTCCATCCACTTTCCTCGTTCTTTGTTTTATTTTTCGCAGTCAGGTCTTATAAAGTTTTTATTGTATTTTTTATTAATTCATTTTATTTATGTTAGTATTAACCTCGCATATACTGGCTTTATATTTCTTCACTAGATAGATAGAAATCCGAAAATAAAGAGAGAAAAAAAAATGCCCTGGTAGTCGTGAGACCGATACGACACCTGAAAGACTTTTTTAATCCCTCTAATCCTTCACTCCTACTCCTTCGCCCGGAGCGAACCAACAGAAGCCGATATTCGTTTGGTCGTTTATGTAATTTGTTAGCTCAGTGGTAAGCGTGTAGGGTTTGTATTTTTTGATCATGGGTTCGAGTCCCACAATTTATTTATTTTTTTTCTTTTTAAGCAATGTTAGGGTATAAAAATTTTTTTAGGGTGTTTAGTTTTTTTTATAACCACCTAAAAGCTTTATTTTCGGAAACACAAACGTAACAAAAACGACATGCACCGCCTCAACAAGTCTTTCAGGAGGCGGACCGGTCGTGGGACTACCGGTAGACATAGACATGGAATCATGGGCAGACATATAATAATCGCGCAAGTACATAGAGTGCAATGGCCTGACGTGGCGCTGACGGATTTTCATCAATATCCAATTTAATGGTTGCCATTTTCTAAGTTACGTTAAGTTAAGTTAGTTTTCTAGTTTAATTATAAAAAAAAGTAAAACTACACGTAAACTGCTACTAAAAGTAAACTCATGGGATCAGTAGTTTCCAAGATATGGCCTCTCAAAGTATTTTTCCTTTTTCTCGAAACGGTTGAACCGATGTTGAAAAACATTATTTCAGAAAGATATTTTTTTTAAAACAAATTTCAAGTCGCTACGACCAGTAGTTTAGGAGTTATAGGCATTTATTGATTTTCGAAGCCTTTTTTGTAAAGGCTATAACATCATCATTTGTTCATATTATTCATTGACGTTGCCATAGGTGGAAGGGGGCCGAGTGACTCTATCACCTGAAATCTGGTTTGCTGGGATTGGTTGAGCGGTTCGTGAGATAGTGGTATGCCGAAAGTACATTAAAAGAAAGACATTACATATGGATTCCATGTACAAAAAAATACGTCCCGACCAGGATTCGAACCTGGAACTGCGGCGTGATCCGCCAGCGCGTTACCAATCCGCCATCGGGTCGATGACGTATTCTCTCTAAATTTTTGGACAGTTGTATAAGTAGGTATGATGCAATCTACTGCGTGAGACTCGCGCATCTTCAGTCTCTGATAATGGAGCAAGAAGCATTTAAAGGTACTACACCTCTCAAAGGAATAATTGGTGTATAACATATTATCCTATTATCATCATATATTATTACTTTAAGTGAGCTAAACAATTTGTTTCTCAACAATTCAAAACAATTGGTTTCTCGGAAACGGCTCTAACAGATTTGGATGAAATATTGTATTTAGATAATGTATTTTTTTTTAAGTTTATCTAGATAGGTGTAGAGGCCGAGCGAAGCTCGGTTGCCCAGGTACTATTTTTTTATATGAATATGTTTATGTAGTTTAAGTATTTAACCTATGGAGTATTTATATAATTTTATATACCTACTTTGTATGTATGTCTCTATGTATTAATATGTAGTTAATTTTTTATCTATGTTCATGTAGGTATGTATATAATATTATAATGTTATTTTAGGCGTCCAAGTTGTCTTTGCTGTTTTTTTTTTTTTCATTAATTTATTAAAATGTTATTTGTTAAGTGTTTTTTTTTTAAATACCCATAATAAATGTTGTAATAGGGTGGTTGACCGGCAGATACTGCCTTGTAGGCAAATTAGTAGGCAATAAGTCCGCCATTTGTATATAATTTATATGAAACAATAAAGAATATTAAATTAAATTGAGTGCATGCAGACCAAATCTTAGTTAAAGGTACAATGTATGCAATGTCTATCAATACCGTCTCTGGGAATGTATGTTCACGGCAGGCAGGGGACAATATGTTGCGAAATCTACCCTCATATGGGTATCTCCAATCTTTGAACCCCGTTAATTTGACCACTATCTAACTCGAAACTAATGCAATAATGGAAACCTTATTTTGGGAAAAAATATTTATTGTAAATTCCACGTAAAACTGTAGGTCCCTTCCCTTCTTACCTTACTAGGTGGTAGGTTTTATCCCGGCAGGGTTGGTACCACCGCACTGAACGAAACGTCGGTCGAAACGGCTATGTAAATAATTCGTGTTTTCCGTCCAGTTTAGTGTAGCCGACATGAAATGAAGGGAAGCACTGACATGGCACCTAGTTCACCCTGTGTTATGGGCTGACATCACGGATGTTGTAGGTGATGTAGCCAACCGTGTAATGTTCCATAAAAAAAAAAAAAAAAGGGTTTGGTCGTCGATTTAGTTTATTTATAATGTACGACCGTTGGAGCAACCGCGTCCTACACTGGCGGCCGTGGACAAGAAAACGGAGTGTGGGAAGACCAACCGCGAGGCGGGACGACGACATCGAGTACGTCTCGGCGGAAAGCAGTGGTTCCGTACCGCTGAAGGTCGGGAGGACTGGAGGAAAATTGGAGAGGCGTATGTGCGGCAGTGGACGCTTACACGCTGACTGACTGGCTGTTTAGGTTTTCATTCGTTTTATTTTTAAGTCGTTTCGATATTTCGGGTCAGTCGACAGTCGGGTGGCCGAGTGGTCTGAGCGTCGCCTTCTCGTGCGAGAGGTCCGAGGTGCGAATCCGGTCGGCGTGTACCAATGAGTTTTTACCCGACTACGGTGAATGCAAAAGGAGGGTTATTCTAAAAAAAAGTGCATACCTCCACCAGCTGCTCCATGATTCGAACTCCATGTAAAACTGTAATTCCGTCGGGTGAAATGAAAGAAAATGAAAAGACTAAGTACGTATTAGCGTAACAGATACTGAATTTTTCAAAAATGTATTGAGTAATGTTCTAAATACTACAGCGGTATAGATTATATTGTTTTTTTTTTCCTAAACTGGAAAAAGATCTATAGCTGTGTACAATTTCCGTCGATAGTTTCTATATTTTTTATAAGAATTTATCTGTACCCATTCCCTGCCGACATATTTTACCCCAAGTACAGTATCTGTTCCTTCGAGAGAGGTCGCATGGCATTCGTAACCTCCGAATTCGACCAAATGTCCGTGGGCGTCTTTAGACACTATATGGGTGGTTCGACGCCATACACTTCGCACTTTCTATAAAAAATAATGGTTGTAAATTGGCCAAACTTTGAGCTCTTTCCTGACTGTAATTTTTTTTTATGAAGTGGGTGCGAATTGTGAATGATGTGTGTTCGTGGGTGGCTGAGTGAGATGCCATGCCAGCAGATTTACGGACTGTTGGGCTGTATGGCCTTCGAAGTTTGAAGACGCCCAGGTCAAAGGATTCGGGAAACACTCTCAGACGTATGGGTCTTCACTAGTATTGGTTGAATTCGATTTATAGAATTTCAGAATAGTATTATCTCAAATAACGTACATAATAGACTTTCGGCTTGATTTAGAAGCCAGCTTGAAGCCACCACATGACATTACCTGTCATCCCCTGTCAGTAACAGGACTAAAATCAATAGGGCTTTGAACGTAGATGTGGGGAGACACATCAATCCTTAGTGAAAATAATTAATGTTTCGTAATTAATACGTATGTACTTAGGAGCAAGTAATGGAATAGGAGCAAGAATATTTTTTTGTCAGTATTAATATGATACATAGCAGAGCTCTTTTCTTTCCTCCCAATTTTTTTATTTTTTGACGTGATGACGTCACGTGTTATAAATTGGTGAACACCGGCTGCACGCACGAAGAAGTGTCACGTTCCATCTAAACCTGTGTGTGCAAGCGAGAGCGCGATAGAGAGGCATATACATATAGGGACCGCGGGTTCGAGGCTCGCAAAAGACGGACAAATATATTTTGTATTCCTACATACAAAATATATTTGTCCGTCTTTTGTGAGCCTCGAACCCGCGGTCCCTGCCACCATCACCGACCAGACGTCTTAACCACGCGGGCTAATTGATCATGTACCTATCGCAGCAAATTTGCTCAACAGTATGTGAAAATTTCATGGAGCGACATCTAGCGTCCACATCTAGCGTCAATAGTAAATGAAATACTTCAGCGGTATTTACTTGATTTCGCAGTTAGGTAGTTGTTGCAACGTTGCACATGTAGATGGCGTTATGTAGGTTTGAGTACCAACACGATGTTTATATTGATAATTAATATTATTAGCTTTTTAGGTTTCTTAAATATAAAATAAACAAAAATTAATAGTCGTTATTTTCTCATATTTTTTATTAGTTATTATCACATCTTTATCATGTACTTAAATTAATTTTACATATTTTATATTCTACAAAAACTTATTATAAAAATACACAAAATTAATAAAAATCTAAATAAAAACGGTAAATATGCGCCGGAACTGATTTTGTATCTGACTTCGCACTTTATATACTTTATGACGTCATCATCATCACGTAAAACTATCGTCCGTAAACCAACTTTACAGACAACCAATTTTTTTATGGAAACTGACACAGTTGGCTACATCACTTACAAAATCCGCGATGTCAGCCCATAACACCGGGTAAACTTGGTGCCACGTCAGTGCTTCCCTTCGGTCGTGCCGGCTACACTGAGCTGGACGGAAAACACAAACTAATTACATAGCCGTTTCGACCGACCTTTCATTCAGTGCGGTTGTACCAACCCGGGCGGGTTATACCCTACCACTTAGTAATATAAGAAGGGAGTCATATGCCTTAGTCGCCTTTTACGACATACACGGGGAGAGATGCAGTGGGGCTATTCTCTTAAAGTACCGGCCCCATACGGTACGACATGCACGGGGAGAGATTCAGTGGGGACATACACGAGGTCAGATGCAGTCAGACCCCAGCCCACGCTCGCTACCTTCATACTCAAAGGCGCTACACTCAACTCCTGTCTAGACGCTTCTTTGTGTTGGATATACTTAATGCTGACCCTCAACGCGCAATGTAAAATAAATCTTAATCCTTTCATCATAAAGTTCAAAATAGCATTTTTTTTTTCAAACATCACTTACAAAATCCGCGATGTCAGCCCATAACACCGGGTAAACTAGGTGCCATGCCAGTGCGTCCCTTCATTTCATGTCGGCTACACTGAACTGGACGGAAAACACTAACTATTTACATAGCCGTTTCGACCGGGGTTTCCTTCAGTGCGGTGGTACCAACACGGGCGGGATAAACCCTACCACCTAATAAATTAAGAAGGGAAGGAACCTGCAATTTTACCTGGAATCCGAACCACGGTCAACCTGCAACGGTCGAGCGGTCACCCATCCAAGTAATGACCGCGCTCAGGGTTGTTTAACACCAGTCTACCGATCGCACCACTGAGCTACCGAGGCTGACAATGGTTAGTTTGTAAAGAATACCGTAACGCATTAAACTCGCTTTTTGTAAACCTTTTGTAATAATGGTGAGCAATAAAGTATATTTTAAGTTAATTTAATTACTATTGTTATATATATCTTTTTAGAACTCTATCAAAACGCCCACTTTTGTTTACCATGCGACATCGTCTAAAATCGTAAATCCAAGTGGAGTGTTCCTCCCGCGCCGCCACGCCGCCCGCCCAGAGCGTCAGTAACAAACACTTCCTGTCCCGAAAGTTGGGCGGCGCCCGCCCGCGGTCGCTTCCGGTGTAATGTTTTGTCGAGTTTTGTAACGGGAAGTTATCGCCGTGTCATCACGACAATGAGTTTTGTAAGTTTCGTTGCTTTAGACGATTCTCTCGTGGTCCAAATTCCATTTGGAGATAATTAATCTGGTATATAGTCTGATCTACAATTTTAAAATGTCTTTATGAACGTTAAGGGAAGTTCGAAAATTACTGAACACATTTTTATGCCGTTTTTAATAACGAAACCTTGAATAAAACCAGGCATTGTCTATGCATCGTATTCTGCTATTTGTTACTAACTAGCTGTTTCATTGCCTATAAACTTATCATCCTATACGTCAAAACAAACCCTAAATACAATCCAAAAACAACCCAGTACTAAGCCAGTTTTTGAATAGAGGGATTCGTAAAATATCTTTATAGTTTTAAATAATATAACATAGACAGTGCATAGCAAACCTTTAAAACCGTTAACCTGTCTGACTGCTTAGACTTAGATGGTGAATTGACAGACATGGAGATGAAAAAATAGGCAGACAGACAATCGAAGACACAAACGTACAGATGAACTGATGGATAGATGAAAATACGAATAGACAGAAAAATTAACCACCAAAGAGACGGACAGATGAACAGATGAATAGATGGAAATTCGGTCAAAGATTGAGGCGGTCACGATTAATGAACTAACATACAGACAAAAAGATCAGCAGACACGGTTGGACAAGATGAACAAACGAAGAGACAGAAAGACAGACGATCAGATCAACAGACGGATAGATGAACAAAGAGACAGACAGAAAACCAAAAACTAAAGGAAGAGACGGAGACGGATTAATGAACTAACGGACAGACAGAAAAATAGGCGGACACAGATGGACAAGACGAACAGACGAAGAGAGAGAAAGACCGACGATCAGACCAACAGACAGATAGATGAACAAAGCCACAGACAGAAAAATAAACAAGCAACGGGAAATACGGCCACTCAAATATGTTGTAGACGGATTAATGAACTAACGTACAGACAGAAAGATAGGCGAACACAGATGGACAAGATGACCAAACGAAGAGACAGAAAGACGGACGGATAGATGATCAAAGGGACCGACAGAAGAACAAACAACCAAATAAAGAAACGGAAATATAAACAAACGGACATATATGAATACAAACACCAGGATAGATTTAGGCGACGTATAAGTGAACGGACGGACTGGTTTTTACGTCTTTTTAATTTCTTTTCTTAGGCTTTACCTGCGGAATTCTAAAAAAACGTCGCAAAACAATGAAACGATTACGTACAATTTCATACTTTCCGGTGCAACGCAGAGAGCTCTCGGGGCTATTCCGAGCTTTTTAATTTCTTTTACACGCTCTAAGAGAGAGCGTTCTTGCAATAATTCAGTTTTAATTTTAATTTCTCCTGACGTTTTTCCTTGGCCAGTCCACGTGATAATAAATAGTCAGACAGCAAGAGTTGCTTAGAACGCTGCAATGAGAAACAAATTGCACGAGATGTCACTACTATTTTGTGTGGATATTGCGAAATTTCTGCTAAATTGTTTCGTACCCTCTAAAGTGGTAATCGAACATCGTTGTAAATGAACCAATTTATGGTAGACTTTATGTAATCAATGTTGAATTATTATCGATGTTTTAACTGAAATAAATATTTTCTACGTTTATGGTTGTTAGGTGTACCATGATTATTGTATTCATACCATATTTACATGACCTATGGTACGTTATCAAACAATACTAATAATAAATCTGTAAGCCTTACAGTGTAAAAGATGGTCATGGAGTTAAGCCGCGTCTCCTGCGCATGTTTTTTCGATACATTACACAACAAACATTACAAAAAACATTTTTTTATTCATACAAATGTGTATGGTCACGCCCCAATGTTTCGATGTTTCTGTGTAATGTTTCGAAAAAAAAAAATCGCAGGAGACCCGGCTTAAGGTACTTTGTTTTTTGAGATAATGCGTTTGTGGACTCTATGTAATATTTTCTGTATGTATGTATGTTCCTTCATAACTCTTAAACCGATTATCCGAATTCGTTTAAACTTAGTACAAGCACATTTAACTATGCGAGACATAGGATAGGCTAAATAAAATTCACTTCCGGTTACGCTAAGATGTGGCTCTCATAAAAACCGAACTGTTCCGCGCGCCGAAATGAAGGTACAGTAGTGGGCTTACTTACTTTCTTCTTTTTAAATACGAATTTCACGCGAGCGAAGCCGCGGGCAAAAGCTAGTAAATATAATAAGTTCATTACTAGCTGCAATTTATTTACTACGGGCGCATCGATCGCTAGCTTTGCAGTTAGAGCTTATCTGTTTTAATTACCGAATTTTTAAAGTATGAGCTCAAAAGAGACAGTGCATGGCATGAAATTATGGTATGAATATTATACATTATGGTACGCCTGACAACGCTACCCCCGACATCAGCCTTCATAGCAGAGACGTGATATGAATAGGCCGCTTCATTCTCGTCTGAACTCGATGGAATTGTTGCCCATCGTGCCTTAGAAAATGAGGTATGCTAGTTACTGAGAGCGGCGTCCGCAGTACGCGTCACCATCGCATCTGGGGCGCGTCGTCGCGGCGTCTGCATCGAAGCGAGCTCGAAACTTTTTCAATTTACAACTGCGAATGGAAACAATCATATCGTCGGCGTTGGAGACGCTGTAAATAAAGCTGTAAAGAAAAAACGTTGTAGTTTTATTGGAAAACTAGCTTTTGCCCGCGGCTTCGCTCGCGTGAAATTCGTATTTCAAAGGAAGAAAGTAAGTAACTAAGGGCGAGCTGGGTTCAGGTAAACGATAAACCTTCTCAACTAAAGTAAGTAACTAACGGCGAAGCTTCAGGCTGAGCTGCATTCTGGAAGACAATACACCTTCTCGAAGAAAGTAAGTAACTAAGGGCGAGGCCGAAGGCCGAGCTGCGGTCAGGAAGACTATAAACCTTCTTGAAGAAAGTAAGTAACTGAGGGCGAGGCCGAAGGCCGAGCTGCGTTCAGGAAGACGATAACCTTTTCGAAGAAAGTAAGTAACTAAGGGCGAGGCCGAAGGCCGAGCTGCGTTCAGGAAAACCTTCTCGAAGAAATTAAGTCATTGAGGGCGAGGCCGAAGGCCGAGCTGCGTTCAGGAAGAATATAAACCTTTTTAATGAAAGTATGTAACAGAGGGCGAGGCCGAAGGCCGAGCTTCGTTCAGGAAGACCATAAAACTTCTCGAAGAAAGTAAGTAACTAAGTGCGAGGCCGAAGGCAGAGCTGCGTTTAGGAAGACTATAAACCGTCTTGAAGAAAGTAAGTAACTATCGCCCATAGTTACTTACTGTCATCGAGAAGGTTTAGCGTCTTCCAGGATACAGCTCGGCCTTCGGCCACGCCCTTAGTTACTTACTTTCTTCGAGAAGGATTATAGTCTTTCTGAACGCAGCTCGACCTTAGGCCTCACCCTCAGTTACTTACTTTCTTCGAGAAGGTTTATGGTCTTCCTGAACGCAGCTCGGCCTTCGGCCTCGCCCTCTGTTACTTACTTTCATTAAAAAGGTTTATATTCTTCCTGAACGCAGCCGGCCTTCGGCCTCGCCTTTAGTATGTTACTTACTTTCTTTGAGATTGTTTATTGTTCATCTAAATCCAGTTCACCCTCCGGCCCCGGCCAAATTTACTTACTTTCTTCTTTTGAAATACGAATTTCACGCGAGCGAATCCGCGGGAAAAAGCTATCGATATTTAAATAAGAAACTTCAGTTAAAATAAATCAAATACTTTAGATACCTAACTAAGTAAAATACTCCACTTATTAGCGTAACCGGAACTGAATTTTATTTGGCCTATCCTGTGTCTCGTATAGCTAAATGTGCGTGTACTAATTTTAATCGAATTTAGATGATATCGGCTTAAATTGTATGGAGGACTTTTTTTAGAACTATTTAAGAGAAACAACCAAATTCGATTTAAACGCAAATATGATAATAAACTATCGTTTATCTTATATTCTCCCTCTCCCTCTCCCTCTCCCTCTCCCTCTCCCTCTCCCTCTCCCTCTCCCTCTCCCTCTCCCTCTCCCTCTCCCTCTCCCTCTCCCTCTCCCTCTCCCTCTCCCTCTCCCTCTCCCTCTCCCTCTCCCTCTCCCTCTCCCTCTCCCTCTCCCTCTCCCTCTCCCTCTCCCTCTCCCTCTCCCTCCCCCTCCCCTTCCCCCTCCCCTCCCCTCTCCCTCTCCCTCTCCCTCTCCCTGCCCCTCCCCTTCCCTCTCCCCTCCCCTCTCCCTCTCCCTCTCGCTCCTCCTCTCCCTCCCCTCCCCCTCCCCTCCCCTCCCCTCCCCCTCCCCTCCCCCTCCCCTTCCCCCTCCCCTCTCCCTCCCCCTTTACAGCAAACGGGATGGTACGGAACCCTCTTAACGCGAGCCCGACTCGAACTTGACCACTTTTTTTTTTAAATATGTTACCATGTAATATACACTTAATTTACAGGAAAACCTAAACGAAAATCCTAAGCCTTCTAGTTCTCACAGAAAACGCGATGGTACGGAACCCTTTTTACGCGAGATCGACTCGAACTTGTCCACTTTAAAAAAAATTATGTTATCATGGGATATACACTTAATTTACAGGAAAACTTAAAAGAAAATCCCAATCCTTCTAGTTCTCACAAAAAACGCGATGGTACGGAACCCTCTTTACGCGACCCCGACTCGAACTTGACCGCAATTAAAAAAAAAATTATGTTACCGTGGGATATACACTTAATTTACAGGAAAACATAAAAGAAAATCCCAATCCTTCTAGTTCTCACAGAAAACGCGATGGTACGGAACCCTCTTTACGCGACCCCGACTCGAACTTGACCACAATTTTTTTTAAAATTATGTTACCGTGTGATATGTCCTTAATTTACAGGAAAACATAAAAGAAAATCCCAATCCTTCTAGTTCTCACAGAAAATGCGATGGTACGGAACCCTCTTTACGCGAGGTCGACTCGAACTTGACCACTTTTTTAAAAAATTATGTTACTCCGGGATATACACTACCCCTATACGAAGTTTCGTCAAAATCCGTCCAGCCGTTAAGGCGTGAAAGAGGAACAAACAAACAAACAAACAAACAAACAAACATACTTTCACATTTATGATATTAGTGAGATGAGATAATTGAGAAGCGAGAAGAGTCCTCGTTTGTATATATGTAGGTAGAGTAACTCGTCCATAGACCGGTTAGTTGGAGGAGCTCTCGAAGAACTTCGCTTGGCTCAGTTTAAACGAATTTATTATCATCATTCAGCCTCGGTAGCTCAGCGGTCCGGTCGGTCGACTGTCGGTCGTGATCATAAGCACACCTGGACGCGTATATCGAAATACTACTTCAATACGTCCCTAACGTAACCTAACCTAACTCAGTTCGTCCCAGCCCGCGGGGACGTATTGAAGTAGCATTTCGATATAGGCCACCTGGGCGCGGCCAGTACTTGGATGGGTGACAGCTCGACCGTTGAAGGCTGGCCGTTGTTCGGATTCCACGTAAAACTGGAGGTCCCTTCACTTCTTACCTTACTAGGTGGTAGGGGTTAATCCGCCCGGGCTGATACCACCGCACTGAATGAAAGGTCGGTCGAAACTATGCTATGTAAATAGTTCGTGTTTTCCGTTCAATTCAGTGTAGACAGCACGACCGAACGGAAGCACTGACGTGGCGCCTAGTTCACTCGGTGTTACTGACATCACGGATGTAGTAGGCGATGCAGCCAACCGTGTCAGCTTCCAAAAAAAAAATCAATATTTTGTAACCGACCAAAGGGAAGTACCACAGAGCATCGAATACCGACCGCGTGCGCGGTCGGTATTCGATGCTCTGTGGGAAGTACTAACAGGGCAGTTAGTTCTGAACTTGAACTTGAACTTGCAACACCTCCCAGCCAGGAGTTCTCCCACAACGGTGTAAGACCGAAGACACCAGGAGGTGCGTTTATTTTTCAGGATTTTAGGAAGTCACGCTCGAGGATGGATGAGAAAGTGAAATAATGGATGTAAGATGGCCGCATAGCAGCCTCGGCTGTGTTCTCCTCTAGTCCAGTATAGCCAGCAATCCAGGGAAGTCTCCGGTATGGCACCTACCTTCTCGGAGGTGGTATTGGCTGGTCGGAGCATGCGCTTTGGCCCCTCCGACTCTGCCACCCATACCGGATTAAATAAAAAAAAATCGACCGGCTTATGTATCAGCCTGAAGCCAATATGGGAGTACGTGGAAAAACGGGATATTGGGATTTGTTGGAATGAGCGTTGCTGCGTTATTGACTTCTCTCTTATTTTCTTCTGTTTTCTAATGCACTATCGTCTGATAGGCTCGCTGCTTGCGTCTGGTTTGTTGTTGCCCTTCGATGATTCACTTGTCTCTGAGTCCGTTTCTGCCAAGAAATTTATTGAACTTTACGTTTCGAAGCAATTACCTCGGACAGCGCGTGTGACAGACAGACACGGACGGACGGACGGATAGACAGACAGACATCTGACCGATTTCGTAAGGGTCCCTCCCTCCCTACCGGAACCCTAAAAGCCGAAACCATGACCACAATGTAGCGCTGTAATGTAGAATAAGTTTTGCTTCGCAACAAAATAACTTTAGCTTTCTGTGAAAATATTTCTTTCGGTCGTAACGGCATTGAGCGAAACCGTTGCCAACGGGAAAAACTAACAGTTTTCTCAGTGAATAATGCAGTGCGAAACATCATTAAAGTTGTGAGAAAATTTACGACCTCCCTACTTTTTTCTGAGCAAAAATTAAAAGTAGTTTTATTTAAGTTTTTTTATTGCAGAACTCGCTGCGATCGTGGCAGTTTATTCGTAATTTATAGATTTTGTGTCGCCAACTAGCAATTAAAATTTTATTAGGGTTTCGTAAGGGATCCTATTATTAAGCCTACGCTGTCTGTCCGTCCGTCTGTTCTATCCTTTGAACCGTAATAGGTAGCCGGTTGAATTTCTTACAGAATCTGTGTTTAACAAATAATAATAAAATAAAAACGTAATAAATGAAGGGAATAGATGAAGAACCGTGTTTTTTTTTTGTTCAAAGTTTTTTAGTTTTTGCTCTATCGTAATAAAATATCACATAAAAGCGTCAAACTTGGTGTGATTATACTGCAAACTCTAAAGTAAAAAACAAAATAATAAAAAAAAAAATAGTTATAAAAAACTAAAACCCGGCTACGAAAAAGCAAATTATGAAAATAGTTTAACTATAACTAAAAATAACAAAATAATGTTTTCCATATAATTTATCAGATACAGCAATTCTCTTTTTATATTGATTTTACCTTAGCACTAACTCTATAAATTTTGATAAATTTATTATTTTTAACGTTCTAAATATAGAGCCGTGGTCGGGCGTTCTTCGTTCAACAAGACAAGTGAGGCCGTCGTCGTGCATTATTAGAGCGCGGAACTTAGGACGGCCATCGCCATTGTGTCATACTGGCATCTTTTTGTAAGATCAGTCAGAGCCAATCTAAAATTATTATAAGTAGATACATAGGTACATACCGAACGTCAACGGCTATAATGCACAACGACGGTCTCACTTGTCTTGTTGAACGAAGAACGCCCGACCACGGCTCTATATTTAGAACGTTAAAAATAATAAATTTATCAAAATTTATAGAGTTAGTGCTAAGGTAAAATCAATATAAAAAGAGAATTGCTGTATCTGATAAATTATATGGAAAACATTATTTTGTTATTTTTAGTTATAGTTAAACTATTTTCATAATTTGCTTTTTCGTAGCCGGGTTTTAGTTTTTTATAACTATTTTTTTTTTATTTAAACTATTTTCATAATTAGCTTTTACGTAGTCGGGTTTTAGTTTTTTATAACTTTTATTTTTATTTTAGGCTTTTTTAAAAACTGTTTGTATACTTTAAATGTTGTATGTAACTCGTATATTGATTTTTTTTATGGAATCTGACACATCACCTACACTACAGGCTACAACATCCGTGATGTCAGCCCTTAACACCGGGTGAACTTGGTGCCACGTCAGTGCTTCCCTTCGGTCGTACCGGCTACACTAAATACATAGCCGTTTCTACCGACCTTTCATTCAGTGCGGTGCGGTGGTACCAACACACGGGCGGGTTAAACCCTACCACCTAGTAATATAAGAAGGAAGTCATATTCCTTAGTCGCCTTTTACGACATACACGGGGAGAGATACAGTGGGGCTATTCTTTTATATAAGTACCGGCCCCACACGGTACAAAATTGATACTATCCGTCCGTTTATTTGTCGTGATCTCTATTTGAAACTAAAGTTTTCTGCAAATAGCGCATGAGTGAGTACCTATATATATATACAAATTATGTATAGTTGAACGATGTATAGTCTTGAAGTAAAATGAAAAGTCAGTCAGAGCAAGACCGAAGACTGAGCTGTGTAAGTACACGATTTTCTTTGTCTATGTAAGTAAATATATCTGGCTGGGGTGAAGCGGATTCGGGAAGTAAGTAAACCAATCAGTTCAAGGCCGAAGATCGAGGGCGTTTTCAGGTTGTACTTAGTTGAATAATGTACTCACTCGAAGCAGGTAAGCCACTAAGGCGAGGCCAAAGCTACTGATATTATTTTTATAGTAAGCGCGACATGTGGCGCCGAGCCACCCATAAGGTGTCTAGCGATGCCCATGGACATTCGGTAGCATGCGGAGGCTGCGAATGCCATGCCGGCCTGACAGGTGCCCAGGTTGAAGGACCCGAGACTGTACTTGGGGGAAAATATTTCTCTCTGTTTGTATTTCAACAGGCTCTGATTTAGCTATGTATTCCTACGGAGTTGCAGTGGTTTTAGATCGCGGGACATTTGGGAGTCACCTACTATTCGCACGGCTCGACGCTGGATCGAGTCCAGAGGCGCCAGCTGGTATTTGACTGAGCCATCCCATAGGTGCGAGCAGTACCCCAAGCAGGACCGAATCTGCGATTTATACGGCCTTGCCCTCGAAGTCACGCCGGAAGTTTAGATCGTGCGAAAATTCGACTCGGAGGACCCCGAGGTGGTCGCAAAATTTAAGTGACGTGCCTTGGTAGGAAGGAGCTGGTGTGAACGCCGCTCTCTTCGCACTGAACGCGCAAACTTGTATCTTGGAGGTATTTAACTTGACCAACTTGCTACGGCCCATTCGGAAATAGAGCCGAGTGTTTGCTCAAGTTCAGACACAAGTCTTCGCCTCTTCTCATCCACATCCCGCCTAGTTGAAGGGTAACTGGTGTAGAACCCGTGTTCCGTACTCTCGTATGCATAACAATGATATGTTGCCCCCTGAATTCTACGCCCACGCCTTCAACGTTAGCAAGGCTCAGTGCTGCGCATTATCTGCGAAGGTCGATTTGAAGGTCCTTTTGCTTTCCAAGCCAGTTTCTAAGTCAGCGTCATACCTGTCTCGAAGCACCTGAACCTCCTGGGCACCGCCATTTCCAAAGACGTAGGTTTCCGGCAACTAATCGAGTCTAGGGCTAAAACTGCACCCAGAAAATTGGGAATACTTTTCCGCAATCGGCGGTTCTTCTCTTCCACAATATCCCGCTTAGCTGAAGGGTAACTTGCATCCGAAAATACTGTAGGTAATAGGTATATTTAATGTACCTACCTTTTTTTTTTTTTTATGGAAACTTGACACGGTTGGCTACATCACCTACAACATCCGTGATGTCAGCCCATAACACCGGGTGAACTAGGTGCCATGTCAGTGCTTCCCTTCATTTCGCGCCGGCTACACTGAAACGGAAAACACGAACTATTTACATAGCCGTTTCGACCGACGTTTCGCTCAGTGCGGTGGTACCAACCCGGCAGGGATAAACCCTACCACCTAGTAAGGTAAGAAGGGAAGGGACCTACAGTTTAACGTGGTATCCGAACCACGGTCAGCCTCCAACAGTCGGGCGGTCATCCATCCAATAACTGACCGCACCATTAAGCTGCCCAGGCTGACGATCCCTTAGTCGACTTTTACGACATGCGACGGGGAGAGATGCAGTGGGGCTATTCTTTTTAAGTACCGACCCCACACGGTACACCTACGCTACATATTATGCTTACACTAGGTACATGGACATTTAATACCAATTTATTTTAGCATAGTACTGTATCTAATAATAATATATCTATATAAAATTTGCGGTAGATCAGTGAGTAAGTATGTAGGTATATTACCAACAATACCATGTCGCTTCCTCGCGTCGCGTCGTCGCGTGTCGTCGTCGTGTCGTCGCGCGTCATTGGTGTATGCGGGGGCGCGCGGCGCGGTGCGCGGGCGACCACGCTTAATCGCGAATAATCGCTATCCATAGATGCGCCACACATTTTGCTCTATTTCTCTGTACACATAAGTTTAATAGATAGCAAAGTATATATTTTCGGAATTGTAATTTAATTATCTTTAATTTGATACCCCACTCAATATATTTTGAAAAACTAATTTGACATTTTGAGGCCGTGCGTCCGCCATTTTGAATTTTGAAAATTTTTATATAGCCTATGACACTCCCGTGAATAAGACAAATTCAATAGCACAAGAATTATTCAAATCGGCCCAGTACTTTAGGCTGTAGAGTGGAATATAGATAGTCACATACATACATACATACATACATACATACATACATACATACACGCCAAACTCATAACCCTTCCTTTTTTGGCTTCGCCGTAGTCGGGTAAAAACAGGCAAATTACGTGGCGGTACGAAATCCTCGGTGCGCAAGTCAGACTCGCACTTGGCCTCTATTTTCACATATATACATACATACCATACGCCGTATCCCGACAATCGGGGTAAGCAGAGTAATCGGTGTTTTGCTGCAAGTACTCTCATAAATTAAAGCACAACACCGACCACCACTTTTAGCAAAGATTCGGACAAGATAACTATCAGGCAGCAAGTGAGGCATGAAGGCCCACCTACAGTATGACTCGGTGGAAAGACCGTGCCAAGGTGAGAGGTGGGTAGCCTGTCGCCCTTATGCACGGCACCTTGCCCTTATCCCTTAGTCGCCTTTTACGACATGCACGGGGAGAAATTCAATGGAGCTATTATTTTTAAGTACCGACCCCACACAGTACCTATTTCCACTATTTTCAATAGCCATTAATACAAAGTAACTATCAAGCAGCAAGTAAAGTTTAATTACCTACAGCATGGCTGTAGAAGAGCCGTGCCAAGGTGAGAAGTGGCTAGGCTGTCTCCATTTAACACGGCATCTTCTCCTTTTCCTTATTACCTACTAGTAACTAGTACTGTTATTCAAACTTAAGTGTAAGCATACAATCAGCCGCCGAACAACAAATCACACAAAACCGAGAAAACATCCCGGATTTGTATCTACAAGGCTCTGCGCCGCGCGCCGCCGCCACCGCCGTCGTCGGCTTATGTTCCTAAAGGCCTAACTTTTTCCTGTTCACTCACAGACGGCGAAGGCCTAACTCGAGAGTTCAGAGGCTCTGGCGCGGCCGGTTCAAAGGTTAAGCGCAGGTATTATGCTGTGGTTGCCTCGAAGGACCCCCCCCCCCCCCCGTCTCTTCTTCATTTTTAGGGTTCCGTAGAAAAATGCTACACATGAACCCTTATGATGAGACCATGTTGTCTGTCCGTGCATTTGTGCGTCTGTAACGTCGTAGCATAGTCGTCGTAGCAACATCGTAGCAACGTCAGTATTTCTCTTCTAAATGCTGTTCCAGTGTAGCGTGGTAAACTACTATTTTTCTGAGACATAAATTGCTTTCTTTATAAGCTAGTAGTTATAGGAAATCTATAAAAAGTTTGATGAGATTTAAAAAAAAAAATTATCCCTGCCATCAAATTAATATAATATATACCTACTAAGATTATGGCGTATCATTAGAAACGTAACAACTTAAGGATATTCTAATTTATAAATGTTATGTTATGTTAAAACTAAAAGCCGGGGGGACATGACGAAAATTAGACAGGTATATGTCCAGCAGTGGACGCATGCATATTGACTGAGTGTTAAAACTTATGAAATATAAAATGACTTACATTTTTTGTTTTTATGGAAACTGACACGATTGGCTACATCACCTACAACATCCGTGATGTCAGCCCATAACACCGGGTGAACTTGGTGCCACGTCAGTGCTTCCCTTCGATCGTGCCGGCTACACTGAACTGGACGGAAAACACAAACTATTTACATAGCCGTTTCGACCGACCTTTCATTTAGTGCGGTTGTACGAACCCGGGCGGGTTAAACCCTACCACCTAGTAATATAAGAAGGGAGTCATATCCCTTAGTCGCCTTTTACGACATACACGGCGAGAGATGCAGTGGGGCTATTCTTTTAAAGTACCGGCCCCACACGGTACGCTCCCTGCGTTCCTACCGTACTTGAAGCGTAAAAACGATACGCGTTCCCACTTTGCCGGTTTTTTCCCGCTAGTCGTCTCGTTACGGAGCACCGCCCGCGTTGTTTATGGCACGAGATCGCACTCGCAGAACGTGCGGAGATTTCTGCCGCTGTGGAAACACGTGCTAATGTTATGTACGGCCCGCCCGTAAAGTCGAGATTAACCTGTGGAACCTTATCACTTAGAGGTGCACTCGCTCGCACCGTGTATTATTTAGTTGAAATAACAAAAATATATTAATATGAAAACGTTCTAACTGATATTGTTGAAATTGTGGCGTTCGGGTGAATCTGTTCCATAGTTCATGTAACCTAAGTGGATTTTCAAAAGGCGTGCAAATAAATTGGTCGAAAACTTTTTGTCTGCCTCATAACTGGCATGGCACCTAGGCGTGTAGAAGTAGGTAGTAACTAGTGCAGGTGAAATGGATGACGAAAACATACTTTATAAATATAACTACATACATACATATACAGGGTGTTCGGCACATCGACCGACAAAATTTTTTTGTAGGTAAGTGGGGTCATTTGCAACCGGTACATGTTCTAAATTTGAAAAAGCTACCGAAAACGCTCCCAATACTGGAAGCGACCACCGATAGATGCCCGTGTTGTCGTTCTGTTCTGTCTCTGTCCCTAATTTTGACCACATAGTGATTTTTATGACATGTGGTATACCGTTAGAAAGGGCGTAAACTAGCGAACTTTTTAGAAAATGAAGCTATGAATTGCTGTCAGTTTTTTCTTTAAATGAATTAAGAAATTAAGATTCTGTCATATTTTTACTCGTTCTCGGGACTTTGGGAGGTCATAAGACCTTTTCATAGTATTAACTTGGGTGGTCCGCCCCTACACGGTAAGTATTAACTTCATCAAATAATATTTTTTCTAGAACAAGGATACATCGTAAAATTCAATAAATTTTATTTCGTGCTGATACAATCATAAACAAAAAAGTTACAAGGGTTTAAAGCTGGAATTTTGGTAATTTTCATAAATAAAGAAAAAAAAATCGTATTTCGATACCACGTGACATCTGACATAAGGTATCACGGGTTAAAACGTTGCAAATGACCCCACTTACCTACAAAAACATTTTGTCGGTCGATGTGCTGAACACCCTGTTTATTCATTATAATAACATACTCCTACTATACCGCGTCAGTTTTCTTCGCCCTTCACTATATTCAATCTACAAGCCCTTCCTTACAATAGGGTTGGTTGTGGACAATGGACGCACATACGTCGTCATTTCAGGCAACCATCGACTGCACTCCACAGACAAAGAAGGCTCGCCCGCGGCTCGAAGGCTGCGCTGCGGGTAGCCTCGCGGCTATGGAAATATTAACCTAGAATAGGCTCTAATTTTGTTTTTTTTTTTATGGAAACTAACACGGTTGCCTACATCACCTACAACATTCGTGATGACAGCCCATAACACCGGGTGAAATTGGTGCCACGTCAGTGCTTCCCTTCAGTCGTGCCGGCTACACTGAACTGGACGGAAAATACAAACTATTTACATAGCCATTTCGACCGACCTTTCATTCAGTGCGGTGGTACCAACCCGGGCGAGTTACACTCTACCACCTAGTAATATAAGAAGGGAATCATATCCCTTAGTCGCCTTTTACGACATACACGTGGAGAGATGCAGTGGGGCTATTCTTTTAAAGTACCGGATATAAAATATATCTACTAATATGAAGTGCAACGTAACCTTTTCTGTAATAAACTCGAAAAGAACTAAACCGATTTATATGTAATTTTCGCTGGTAAGATGGCATAATATATCTAATCTGTACCGCGTGGGGCCGGTACTTGAAAAGAATAACCCCCTGCATATCTCCCCGTGCATGTCGTTAAAGGCGACTAAGGGATAAGGACAAAATGCCATGCTAAAGGGCGTTAGGCTAGCCAACTTTCACCTTGGCACGGTCCTTCCACTGAGTTATCCAGCAGGTGCGCCTTCGTGTCTTAGGTACTTGCTGATTGATAGTTATCTTGTCTTAATACTTTGTTAAACGTGGTGGTCGGTGTTGTGCTGTAATTTACCAGAGTACTTGCAGCACAACACCGATTACTCTGCTTACCCCGATTGTCAGGATATAATATATTGCCGATTGCCGGAACAACTAATAGAAAATGGAAAAAGTGAAAAATTAAGAGGCGTCCCCATACAAGAAACGTGTTTTTCAGCGTTTTTGTTTGTGTTGCGGAAACGTCGGTGCGCGAGTCCGACTCGAACTAGGCCCGTTGTTTTATTATTTGTTGTTTTACTTTTAGAGCTCACACTATAATTATAATTTTTTTTTTTTTTATGGAAACTGACACGGTTGGCTACATAACCTACAACATCCGTAATGTCACCCCATAACACCAGGTGAACTTGGTGCCACGTCAGTGCCTCCCTTTGGTCGTGCCGGCTACACTGAACTGGACGGAAAACACAAACTATTTACATAGCCGTTTCGACCGACCTTTCATTCAGTGCGGTGGTACCAACCCGGGCGGGTTAAACCCTACCAAGTTTTACCTACTAATCATACCAAGTTTGACGTTTGTATATTATTACAGTTTTTACCTCGGTTTTTACGATAGGCCAAAAATAAATAAAACACATTTCTTGTATGGGGACCCTACTTTAATTTTAATTTTTTTTATTATTTGTTAGAATATCCGCCATAATAACACATATTCTGTGAAAATTTCTATAAATGAAAAATTACTCGCTTAAAGTAATAAGATATGAAAACGGCGCGTTTCTAAGTATTCAATTACTCGCTCACCGCGATCGCCGACAAACTTCGTGAGCCGACAACACGGCGACAGACAGACAGACAGACAGAAACACAAAGCGATGTTCGCCTGCGCCACTTTCATCTCTATCCCTACGTGCAGGCACAGATTACTTAATCGTTACTTCGTAACAGATAAATCACTCCATAGAAAAAAAAGTTAATTTAAAAAATAAAAAAACCCGACTGCGTAAAAAATTAACTTTAAATAAAAACTGAAAAGAAAAAAAACAAGTCCAGTAGTCTAGAACTCTGTTAAGTAATATTGAATAACTACACCATTGAAATTGTTTCATGATCGATACACACATATAATAAAAGAAATAATAAACTCTAATGCGGAACATAGCGACTTTAACAGTCGGGACCCATTATTGGGAAAATGTCAATGGGTCAAATTCAAATTTCAGCCCGCCGTCAATCAACACGCCGAGATCCCTGGACGATGTCGCGATGGGTATGGGAACGTTGTTTAACTTGAAACATGGACTGAATTGCATCATTTTACTGATCGTGTGCTTGGTCCCCAGCACAACTATTACGGTTTTATTCGGGTTCAGGCCCAAGCCGCACTGCTCTGCTCTGAATAGGACTTATGACCTCCGAAAGTCCCGAGAACGAGTAAAAATATGACAGAATCTTAGTTTCTTAATTCATTTAAAAAAAGACTGACAGCATTTTCTTTTAAAAAGTTCGCTAGTTTACGCCCTTTCCAACGGTATACCAAATGTCATACAAATAATTCACTATGTGGTCAAAATTAGGGACATAGACCAGAATAGAACGACAACACGGGCACTTTGTAACAGGACCACTTACTTATCGGTGGTCGGTACTGAGAGCGTTTTCCGGAGCATTTTCAAATTTAGAACATGTACCGGTCGCGCGGGCACTTTGTTCAATTCTCCAATATTAATGTTTAGACTCTTGCAAAATATCTCTAATTTTGATCACATAGTGAATGATTTGTATAAAATGTGGTATACCTTTGGAAAGGGCGTAAACTAGCAAACTTTTTAAAGAAAACGACGCTCTCAATTGGTGTTGTTGTTTTTTTTTAATGAATTAAGAAATTAAGATTCTGTCATCTTTTTACTCGTTCTCGGAACTTTGGGAGGTCATAAGTCCTTTTCATGGTATTAACTTCATCAAATATTTTTTTTACTAAAACAAGGATACATAGTAAAATTCAATAAATTTTATTTTGTGCTGATACAAACACGAACCAAAAAGTTACAAGGGTTTAAAGCTGGGATTTTGGTAATTTTCAAAAATAAAGAAAAAAAAAATCGTATCTCGATACCACGTGACACCTGACAAAAGGTATGTTAGGTCAAAACGTTGCAAATGACCCCTCTTACCTACAAAAAAAATTTGTCGGCCGATATGCCGAGCATCCTGTATAATAAGAAATTTATCACAGTTCTATTATTATAAGAGTGAGAATGGCTGCTAACCAACTTTAAATCGTTATAGATCCTAAATGGTCATTCGAAATGAAAAATGATAAGAGAAACCTAGAGATCATTTTCAAATACCTATTCAACGATACCCCACTTAACATAGATAGTCAACTTAAATTTTTTTCTTTTTCACAATATGGCACCTAGTTGTCGCCATATTGAATTTTGATTACTGTCATGTCTTTAGTGACACTCGCAAGATTAAGACAAATCGATTGACGTAAGAATCATCAAAATCGGCCCACGCGTTTGGTCTCTAGTGTGCCACAAAGGAACAAACATACATACATACATACATAGGCTGATAAACACATTACCCTCCTTTGCGTCGCGCAGTCGGGTAAAAAGGTCCATACCTTCGGCTTTAATAGCCTACTGTTTCACGTCGCCAATCGCTGCGTGCGAAAATGTACCTAAACGATTGAGTGTAAAGTGATTATTGCTTTGCAGCTGCGCGCAGTTGCGTGGGCGAGCGTGTAGGTATGCTTCGCGCGGCTGACGAATTTCCACTGAATTAGACCGCCGGCGGCCCGCCAGGCGGTAGGTAGTTAGCGCGCGCAAGTACATAGAGTTCGTGAGGCCTGGTGCAGGTTTGAGACAACCTTATACGTGGTTGGATAATAAATAAATAATATTAAAGTTGAAAGGTATTATTACACTTTTTAGCAAACTGTTTTAGATACATAGATATTGCTCCAGTAAACATTAAACATTAACAAGTAAGTACATCAGAAAATGTACCTACATAAGATGCAAAGGCGGACTTATCCCTTACAGAGGTTTCTTACAGTCAACCTTTGGATGTTTGAGATTCGATAATATAAGTAGTGGAATGTAAGCAGGTAGTAGCAAAAGAGTTAAGCATGAGAATTCGAGATTTGAGGCGAGAGCCTCTCGCCCTTTAGTTTAGATTTGAGAAACAGCACACTGAGAAGCCATTCATTTTCAAACATGTAGCTGTATTAGCTTGGTTGTGAATTCGCCAATTTAAAGCGAACCAAAACAAGGAAGCGGTGGCAACGAAATTTATAACTAAAATTGAACTAGTTATAGCATTTATGAGCGAGTTCATTTACTGTGAATTTGGCAAGGACCAGATTCGTCGAGTGTACAGCGTACAGTCCGTATGAAATAAATTCATTTATACTACATTTTTCATACGCATCGGAAGAAACATTTCAATATACTGTATTGAATTATTTTGTTTATTGATCATTGATAAGGCAGTTACGTATACGTTACAGTATACACCCGCTGCTTCACCGTTCGGAACCGGTGTAAGACTGTAGGTCCCTTCCCTTGCCCCTTACTAGGTGGTAAGCTCAAATTGTAGCCGACTGGGTTTGGTATACCATCGTACTGAATGTAAGATGGCCGCATAGCAACCTCGGTTGTGTTCTCCTCTAATCCAGTATAGCCAGCAATCCAGGGAAGTCTCCGGTATGGCACCTACCTTCACGGAGGTGATATTGGCTGGTCGGATTATGTGCTGTGGCCCTTCCGACTCAGCGACACATACCGGATTACATAAAAAAAAAACTTACATTTTGCGTGGAGATAGCTTACGTCTTAGCGAATATATGCGTTTTTTAACCCGATTTTCACGCGACTTATGACACCGGAAATGTATAGTTTATGATAAAATAATTACCAAAGAAAAGTGTTTGTTACTAATATTTTACCCTACGTCGTTATATCGTCCAAGAAGACGTAGTTCGGCATTCGGCTTTCTCCTGATCAGCTTAACTTTAGAACATTTACGTGTTAACAACTCGGCTTTCGGCCTCGTCTTCATTTACTTACTCATAATATTCCAAATTTTTGAAAACATAATTTCGCTCAGTCTCTTACGATGTTTTTGAATATAGAATTCCTATCTCGAGTAGAGTTGAGAGATATCATCAAATAGGTTTATCAATAAAAATTGTATTATTGTTTTCAGAATAAGTTTGTGTACTAGCTGCTTACGATCTCATCGAAGTTTGATGGGTAGTCGTTGGTCGATAAATGGGTCAGACCAAATGAATAGAATAGAATAGAATAGAATATTTATTGGTATATAACATATACAAGTCACAAACTCACATTCACACATTTTAAAATTTAACAATTTACAAAATAAAATACAATTTAACGATATTCAATTCAATTTCGATTAAAAAAATTCAAACATAATAAATAAATCCTATTCAAATTAAAATTATTAATAATAAAAATCCGACATAAAGTCGCCAGTCGAATAGGTGCACATCAATAATACATTAGGTACCTATAAAAGCAAGCAGAAACTCATTCGTTAAGGAATTCCTCGACCGAATAGTACGCCTTCTCCACCAGAAAGCGCTTCAGTCTGCCGACAAAGCTGTTGAATGATTCAGCATTTTTAATTTCTGTGTTTATTTTATTATAGAGCTTTGGCCCAATTACAAAAACCGATTTTTCAGATCTGGCGAGTCTGTGTTCAACAGGACGGAGATTGTCACGGTTTCGGGTGGAAAAGACATGACTAGCTCCACTGGTTTCAAACAAATCAGATCCTCTCCTAACGAACTTGGCCACCTCCGCGATGTACACACTGGGTAGCGTAAGAATTTTCATTTTTATGAATATTTCACGTGCCGGAGTGTCCCAGGCGACACCGGCAAGAATTCGCACGGCACGTTTCTGCATCCTGAACGCCCTGTCACGTTCGGCAGCAGTGCCCCACAATTCGATGCCGTACGACATTACTGAGTGGAAGTAGCCGTAGTATGCCATACGTACGGCTCTTGAGTCGAGTGTTGGTACCAAACGTGACAGCGCGAAGGACGCTCGGCCGAGTTTGTCGCATAGGGTGTTTATGTGCTCGTCAAACTTAAGGCCTGAGTCAATGATCACCCCGAGGAACTTTGCAGAGCTCACCTGGGGAATGGACACTCCGTCGCAAACTAGTGAGATCGACTCAGTGTGTGCACCGCGAAGGCCGAAGTGGATGAGATTTGTTTTTTCCAGATTAAGAATCATCCCATTTGCCCGAAACCAGCGCGTGAGACTACTCGTCGTCAGCTCCAGATTTGTACGTAGGTCAGCGATATTCGCTCCGCTCACCACAGTGCAGGTGTCATCCGCGAATATTAAAAACTTTACATCGGGAGCAGCTGCTGGCAGATCATTAATCAATACAAGAAACAAGTAGTTGCCGCAGGCAGAGCCTTGCGGCACAGAAATTGATCCCACAGTGCACGGGTCGGATCTAGTACCGTCAGAGCCAACCGCCGTCACCTGCACACGACTTCCGAGAAAGGATGCGATTGTCTCAAGAAAAGGTCCTCTTATCCCGTAGTGCTCGAGCTTGGCCAGGAGCAGTTGGTGGTCCACGAGATCAAAAGCGCGTGACAAGTCGCACAGTAGAACTGCTACATGTCTTCCTCTCTCTAATTGTTTTAATACAGAGTGAAGCAGCTCACGTACTGCATCTATTGTGGAGCGCCCCTTCTGGTAAGCAAATTGGGCTTTGTTGAGCAGTTCATTATCACCAAAAAACTTTGAAATGCGGTCGCACAGGCCAAGCTCGAACACCTTGGAAAACACAGGTATAATTGATATCGGTCTATAGTTTGACATCGCATCCTTTTTACCTTTACCTTTGTAGACCGGTGTAACCTTGACCATTTTGAGAGAATCCGGATATACCCCAGCACGCACGCAGTTATTGAATAAGTCAAGAAGTATACCCACAAAGAAGTTAGGAAGGATATGTAGAATGTTACATGGAATGTCATAGAAGTCTTTTGTGGGTTTTTTCTTTATTGACTTGATCCATAACTCAATTTCAGAAGGAGTGAAGGGCGCAAAACGCATTGATTTGATAGCGTATGGTACATAGGTGGTCAGGTAGCTCATGGCTGTCTGTGCGTCGGTATGCAGCGAGTATCCGTCGGCCGTGTGCACGTAGAATGAGTTAAGTTGGTTGGCCAGGTCTTTAGAACTGTTACTCGAGATACAGCCGTGAAGGAAATCCAGTGGGTCAGATCTACGACACTTTTTGGAGCAAGTTTCTAGATTAACGACCTGCCATATGCTCTTGGGAATATTGGAGCTAAGTTCAAGTGTTCTGCCGAAGAATTCCCTACGCTTGGCTGAAATTGCACTTGAGTATATTGCTTCGCAATCACGAGCACGCTCAGCGAGTTCGTTACACTCGGGATATTGAGTAACAAGCAGATTTAAGTCCAGTAAGTGCTGTTTCTTAGCTATCATTTCATTGTCCATCCACACTTTGTCACGTTTTTTTACAGGATATTTACGTAGTGGGAAGTGTACGTCAAAATAATTCTTAAAAGTATTCATAACCATGTCCGTCTGAATGTGAGGATTTAGATAGTTAGAGGCTATATTGGACCAGTCATTCAGGTAAAGCGCCTCAAAAAAGTTGTTTAACTTGAAGGTTGACAAGGTTCTACGTAGACAGAGCGAGTTTTTTGGTTCGATTTGTTTGATCATATTTAGTGAAATCAATTGAGCTTGATGATCTGATAGCGCAAGATCGATTGGTACTACCTCTACACGATTACCTAAGGCATGCGATACATACACGTGGTCCAGACATGTACTGCTGTCACTCGTTATGCGTGTGGCGAAGTCGACAAGTGAAATTAGGTTGTGAGAACATGTGATGTCACTTAAAGTGCGTCTATTCTTGCTGTTTACAAGACGGTTTATGTTAAAGTCCCCTACTATTATTATGTCACGATATTTAACAATTGCGCTATTAAGAGCGATAGATAGTTTAGAAAAAAATAAATCAATATTGCCATTATCAGAACGATATACACACATGATAATTATGGATTGATCAACGCATTCTATGGCACACAACTCTACGTCTAACTCAGAAGACAGATCTGATACTTCCTTCACTTCATTAGTCACCATTGATTCTTTTACATAAATGCAAACACCACCATGTTGCCTCTTGCTACGGCAGAATGATGCAGCAAGTTTATAGTTTAGTATATTGACACATCCGAGCTCATTACAATTAAGCCAATGCTCACTCATCGCAAGGACATCACACTGCCTACCCAATTGGAGCACTGCTTCGAGTTTAGTTGTTTTGCCAGATAGGCTACGAATGTTTTGGTGAATAATATTCAAGTCAGAGTAGTCATCTCCACACAACACGGGGCTACTCTCGAAATGACTCGGTTTCGCGTGAGTGCTGCTGTTGTCTGCCACGAAACCATTCGCTGATGCCGGCTCCTTTCGGCCAAGCTGCCGACGAGAGGAACATGTCGAAGTTGCTTGCAGGGATGTCAATGATGAAGGAGGCGTGTCGGTCGTGCGATAGTTGCACCTTTTCAACACGATACTGTGCTGCGGCGTGCTTCTTCTTCATGTAACGCTCTACGCTCTCGACGGTCGTCTCGGGCTTGAGTGACCAGACATGAAATTGCACCAGCCATTTCCCACATTAACGTCCTTAACGAATTTAGCGAAGTTCGTCGAGGATAGGGTTCCACTGAGACGATAGGCTTTGCGGGTTGTTCCCTATCTCGCGATCGATACACAGTCATCAGTCATCAGAAAATCATCAGTCAGTCTTCAGAAAAAAAAAAACTATTTTTTCGGATCTAGTTTTTTTTTAATATTGTATTTATCTGAATGGTCACAGTGAAATAATGCTTTAAAATTAAAAAAAAATATATATATTTTATTGTTTAATGTATCATGCTATAATGTATTATTGCTTAAATATAAGGTCTTTAAATAAAACCCAAATAAAAACCGAAATGCCCATTACAAAAAAATATTAAGTAATATTTCAAAAAATGCTTATATCATAAAAACAAATGACTCCGATTTTTTTTCTTATTTTTCCCTGGGTAGTCATAAACTGGCCTACTCCCTGGTTCCCGCTTGACGTTGAGTTTTGATACATCCTGTATGTATAATGCAGTTTCTATTCAAACTGTAACACAAATTTAAAATATTTTCTCTTTCTGTCTGTACCTGAATTCAAGGAGCGCTATGTTGCAGCTTGTACGCGCTTCGCGGCGTCCGCGTCGGTTCATATAATTTTATTATTTCACCCATACATCGCGCAACACTGGAGAGCGCCCGGATTACACGCGCGCACATAATTACCAACGCGCTGGCGGATTTGGTAGTGGTGTTGCAATTAGTAGGTACAATGTTTGTCTTGCATGCGGTGTTTGGTACGAAATGTTTGGTGTTAGGTGTTGGGTTTGATGTTTTAGTGGGCGAAATGTTAGTGCCGAATAATATAAATTGGTCAGACGATACAAATAATATCGATGGGTGGGCTATGTGGCCGTATTAGCGAGCCGAGTCGAGATTAATTTGTATTTCCCTCTAGAGAGTGTACTCGGAAAGCACGCCATGTTTCCACCGAGTTGAAGCCATCCAGCCGCACCAAAATTTTAGTCGATCGCGATCCTCCGTCGTGACGACAGCGCCAGCACCCCCTCCACAACACCCCCTACCCGCCCTCATACTATTGCGACTTTTTAAAAATGTAATCAGATATGCTTTGCTGAGTCAGAGAGGCCAGAGCACATGCTCTGACCGGCCAACACCGCCTCCGAGAAGGCAGGTGCCTATCGGAGAGTTTCCTTTGAACTACTGGCTATACTGGACCATAGGGGAACACAGCCAAGGCTGCTATGCCGTCAACTCACATCCAGTACGGTGGTAAGAACCCAGTCGGCTACAATTTGAGCCCACCACCTTGACTTGATTTCCTTGATACTTTCTTCCTAATTAATTATTAAAAAGGGTTCATTTCGAGTACATAAAAAACATATTTACATAATTGTTAGTAATGATATAATAAATGAAACTTAAGCATTTTTCACGTTTATTTGTAACAATAGACGAAGTTAAAGTAATTTATATAAGGGCAGGAAGAAGTAATTTCACG
Source organism: Nematopogon swammerdamellus (assembly GCA_946902875.1). Lineage (NCBI taxonomy): Eukaryota > Metazoa > Arthropoda > Insecta > Lepidoptera > Adelidae > Nematopogon > Nematopogon swammerdamellus. The sequence goes on from OX336351.1 coordinate 5,276,827, forward strand.
CAAATGTCTCCACCTTATCTTATTCCGGGCCATAAAACCTTTCCAAAACTTTCTGAGGCCCTCTGATTGGTCACTTAGAAAACTTCACTGAACATTCTGCCTACTCACTTATTCAGGTTAAGTTGGTCATATCTACAATTTGATGAGAACCTACGAAAGTTGTCTCAGATTCTAAGCTAATTTTCCAAAAAAAAAAAAACATATTTTTATTTGCTTAAATTTTGGGGTCGAAGTACGCCGCCGTTGACTTAACTTAAATATTGCATTAGTTACTTCAAGTATGCGAGTCTGTATCAGATTGGGTAGGTGCTTCAAAAAGGCTTGACTAGAAGTAATCACTTATAGTGATAAGTCCTCTAGTCGGCAACCAAGTGAATGGGGCGTTGTTGCACGCTATTATGAGCAGCCAAAGCATGTCAACTAGGGCACGTTTGTCTGTCCATGGTGGAGTGCTGGCCTCTACACTTATGTACGGGAGTGAAAGTTGGGCATGGCAGACGAAGCATGAAAGCAGGATTAATGCTGTGGAAATGCGCGCGTTGATGAGTATATGTGGAGTTACAATGAAAGATAGATTGGAAATAGTGTAGTGCGAGAGCGCTGTGGGCTGAAAGAAGATATAGTGACAAGGATTGAGAAAGGAAGTCTGCGGTGGTTCGGTCATGTTGGAAGAATGTATGATAGAAGACTAACGAAAGAAGTTTATAAAGCAAATGTGAGTGGAAGAGTCAGGAAGGGTCGCCCTAGACGAACGTAACTGGACCAGATCGGGCATGTGCTCAAAAAGGGTCAAGTCGTAGTACCAGTAACTGATGTGGTTGTTTGGCGCAGTTGGTCGCAGCATGTGCTCTGATCCCTTTGACTCAACCACCCATACCAGATTACATAAATTTAGATTACAGATCTCGTGCATTACGTGTTTTCCGTCCAGTTTAGTGTAGTCCACATGAAATGAAGAGAAGCACTGACATGGCACCTAGTTCACCCAGTTTTATGCGCTGACATCACGGATGTTGTAGGTGATGTAGCCAGCCGTGTCAGATTCCACAAATAAAAAATACTTGTCACTCATATTTATGTTATCTCACCTGTCTGTAAATTATTTTTCTGACAATTTCGACAAGGATTTATTCAATGTTATTATTTACATCTAATAAAAAAAATTGAGAGTGGGCGAAATGTCAGTGATGCTTAAAAATAAAACAATATATATATATAAAGCAAAATTAATTGTAATTTCGTTGTTAAAATTATTATTATGCCCCCAGAGTGGTCCTGAGGCCAACCAGGGAATTACCAAAGAAAATATTTTTCTAGAAAATAATGGGCCGCCCTGGAGGAGGAACTACAGAGACTAGAGCAGAGAGAAGTTGTTGCTAGATGATATTTCTAGTAAAAAGGCGGTCAAGTGCGATTCGAACTCGCGTGGAGAGGTTTCCGTACCATTTCGGTTTCCTAGAGAAGTTTAAGACTTAGGATTTTTGTTTATGTTTTCCTGTGTCCGTAAGGCCCTATGTTCCGTAGTTTTTTTCTCAATTTTGGGCTCAGCAGTTTCGGAGGGTTGCTGGATTTTTGTATATTTTCTTTAATATTTTTTAAACTACATTTTTTTAACTTTGTTTCCCGAAATTGACCCCAAAATCAAAATTTGTTCATTTAAGCTTTACGTGCCTGATTGGGTCATCAAATCAAACTCTATACACGGTATTTGAGGGTAGCGTTTCGTAACTTCAGGGTTCGAAAGGGGTCCATATTTGAAGACGAAAAGCTTTTTTTTTTTTTTTTTTTATGGAAACTGACAAGGTTGGCTACATCACCTACAACGTCCGTGATGTCAGCCCATAACACCGGGTGAACTAGGTGCCATGTCAGTGCTTCCCCCTTTGATCGTGCCGGCTACACTGAACTGGTCGGAAAACACAAACATTTACATAGCCGTTTAGACCGACGTTTCATTCAGTGCGGTGGTACCAACCCGGGCGGGTTAAACCCTACCACCAAGTAAGATTAGGAGGGAAGGGACCTACAGTTTTACGAGGAATCCGAACCTCGGTCAGCCTCCAACGGTCAGCGGTCACCCATCCAAGTACTGACCGCACCCAGCGTTGCTTAACATTCAATAGCGACAGTTGACTGTCTGCACCACTGAGCTACCGAGGCTTTCCGAAACGAAACGTTTTCCCAGATTGAGGTCATTTTATAGTACTTTTTGGTGAAAATCGTTTAATAAATTTGGTGGACAGTTTTTTACGGACCTTTATTAAATAAAAATAAAATGACAAACTTACATACTTAACTAGTCAAAATGAACGGCATCTTGGTAAATTCCAAACACTTGGAAATAGTGGACTGGACTAAGTCATTGCACTCCCTAGACCTAAACAGCATTTTTGCCAAATCTCCCCAAACTCACTGTCCATTGAGTTTTTATTTCAATTTTAAATTTTTGTATGAAAAAAAATACGGAATTTCGATTTGAGTGATAGATAAGGATTATTTCTTCTAATAAAGAGTTCTATTCCTGAAGTTTCTCAAGCCTATCCTGAAACATCCTGTATAATATTATGTACTAAATCAACTTTTTTCGTCCAGTAGATTCGGAGAAAATAGGCTGTAACAGACGGATAGACAGACAGACAGACACAAGAGTGATCCTATAAGGGTTCAATCCTCTTTTGAGGTACGGAACCCTAAAAAGAGTACATGTACGCGGAATGTACTGTATGTAGGTATGTTAGAAGTTATACTTCTCTCTACGTTATAAGTTATGAATAAAAAAATAGCAGTTGTGCTAGGCCTTTATTTCACGTGCGCTGGTTCCAATGCCACGCCCATTTCGATGACGTATGCCCCCAGTTGGTGAGCATGCACCCAGTTCGTTTAACCGACTGCTCTCTGCTCTGTCCTCCGTGGGAGCGACGCTTAAGAAAATGTACCGGAATGGCTATTGTGTTGAAGGAAGAGCTATTCTTGTGAGCATTCTCGGGTCGTCTCCCGGTGACCAGCGACCGAGCGCCACTTCTTTTGACAGCGAACTGTATCTTCTTTTAGTACAAGATTCCCTTTTTTATTTCGATAATACATAATAATATGACCGTATGTGAAACAGCTGAGAGGGGGAAGAACAATATAATCTTTATCTCTTTCTCTATCTCTACTTCTTATAAAAGGGAACGTCTGTCTGTATGACGTATCTACGTTTGAGGTAAACACCGGAACCGCTGAACAGATTTTGAGGCTTTTTGCACCGAAGGAAAGGGTGGTTCCTGAGGCTCAGTATATGCTACATACCGTCACGGTAAACAGCTTTAAATTAAATTAAATTGAATTGAATGTATTTGATAAATGAAAAATATATTTATTGCACAATATGAAATTAACAAAAAAATTAATGACTATTGAATTGAATTGAATTGTATTGAATTAAATTGGATGGATGAGAAGAGCGGAAGACCGCGTGTGGTGGCGTGCCTTGGGAGAGGTCTACGTACAGCAGTGGACCGATACAGGGTGATGATGATGATGAATTGAATTGAATTGAATTGCATCGAATTTAATTTAATTTAATTTAATTCATCGCGTTACTGACAACCCTGCCGTTTATTTTAAAGAACCCTACATGGCTCATTTATGCCCTGTTCCTGCCGGAACCTCTTGTGAGTTCCTCCGGTCGCGACAGACAGTCCGCTAGCTAGACTGAATCTGATTTACCCACGCTCAAGGAAGGGCAATTCACAGTACAAATATATCGATCTCAAAAACCCTGTAGGCCACTCAAGATATTTGTTTGGTCCGCGTCACTCAACGGGCTTGTTTGAAGAGCGGGGGCGATGTGACGGATGGAGCGGTCCATGATCGTTGGGCCACAATCTGATTACAAGCTAACTTGTAAACTGCGCGAAAGTTCGGTAAATATTTTTCGAATAGTGCCTAGAGATGGCAGTTTCCGAGAACGCAGCTACTTGTGCAAAGAAGTGTGAAGGTCAGGATATTTGAATTAAATTGTACAAATATTTTGTATTTTTTAGGTTTCCGTATCCCGTACGGAAGCCTCTTACTAAGCCTCCGCTGTCTGTCTGTTCGTCCGTCCGTCCGTCCGCCTGTCCGAGGGCTGTATCTCGTGAGTCGTAATATGGTAGTTGAGATTTTCACAGAATATGTGTTACTATGGCGGGGATATAACAACAAATAATAAAAAAAAGAAAATGTTAAAAATTAAGGGGGGCTCCCATACAACAAACGTGAGAAAAATCGATTAGTCACGCTACTGAATAATAGATGGCGCCACAGGCTTTTATACCTTTGTTTTATACATTGCATTGTTGAAAGACAAAAGATAGGCGGATATTATTGATAGCGGATAGATACGGAAACCTCCGTGCGCGAGTAAAACTCGCACTTAACAGATTTTTTATAGATACGCAAGACACTTGGCGCCGTCAGGGTGGATTGTTGAGCCGACGAACGCCCAGAAGCATTCGGATTAGAACGGGGGCTGCGAATGCCGTGCCGGCGTGACAGATGCCTTTTTACGCTTCTCTTGAAAGATCCTAAGTCGCCTAAGCCTGTTCCAGCAAATGCGCGCATTTTTTTTTTATTGAAAGATCGAAATGTGGCGCCGATCCACACATAAGGTGTGTAACGACGCCCATGGACATTCGTCGTATACATAAACACATTTTTAAATTTAGATCTAATTTACTAAGTTACGTCAAGTGCGGCGAAAATATGGTTTGGCCCCTCTGGCTCAGTCACCCATACTGGATTACATGAAAGAAAAACCACTTTCGTAATACAAAAGTGGATTTTTTTTATTTTCACATACAGAATCAGTTTTTGAGAATTACTGCAACTTATACGTATTAAAAATTTTGGAATACTTCAAAAACAGACCACAAGCTCGCAGGAATTGTTTTAACAACCAGGCCTTCCGTTTTAGTAATTAGTTCCGCTGAATAGTGTCACCAGATGTAGACAAGATGCTGAACTGTCGCCTGAGAAGGGTAAGTTTGATCGAGGACTAACCTAATTATATTCAAATGAACTAGTCGAATCAGGGACTAAATTGAATCTTGGAATGAAACACCCTTTAAATAACCTACATGTCCTAGGGTGTCCCAAATCGACCGCATAATATTACCATCAAGCGATTGCTAAGTTTTTAGTTGTAAAAGTAGTTATTACCAATATGTTTTTTTAATTCGCCTTATTTTTTCCAAGTTTTTAAGGATTTTATGCGGCAAGATGGGGTGGCAAGAGCGCTCTATCGTACAATAATGATATTTTTTTTCCTCAAATATAAATTGTATGGAACTCAAATATTCAGAACAAAAATTAATATAATTACACAACAGACAGTTTGTGTACGTATGTAACCCTCCCGAAATTTTTGACATAAATAACGAAGCACCTTATACACATAAAGACAACAGAGTTTGCAAATTTAAACATGGCACCTAGTTCACCCGGTGTTATGGGTTGACTGACATCACGGATGCTCTAGTTAGTGTAGTCAACCGTGTCATTTTCAATAAAACAAAATTCTAATTCTAATTCAGTTTCAGTTTCAGTTTATTTAGATAAAAGAGAAAACATGTAGATTTACCCCACCGGGAAACAGGCGTGACGCTATGTATGTATGTATGTAGATTCTTAATAAAAACAGACTTAGATGTGAATATAAATAAAAAACTTATAGAATCTTATACTTATAGAAATAGACTCATATACCTACTAGACCTAAATTACATTTTTTATTTTGTGTTTTCTACCATGTTTGGTTTCTGCCCCCCAAAATAGCACTATGAGGGGCAGTGCTTCTAATGTTACAAATAGAACGGGCAGAGTATATAATTTAATAAAATAATTCTAAACTAACACTGAGTATAACATTGTTTTTTTTACGATACAGTTTTATTGTGTTGAAAGAGTCTGTCTGTGTGTGTGTGTGTGTGTGTGAGGGTGTGTGTGTGTGTGTGTGTGTGATTATTGAGTATTATAAGTATTGACATTACATTACATCAAACGGTTACAATAAAGTCAGAATAAGAATGAGAAATAGCTAACAATATTGAAAGAGCAATTTTACTTCAATATAAGCTAAAGATTATACAACGAACATGATTCGGTTACGCCGCCAGACGTCTGAAACTGCGCAAAATATTCCGACATAAATGCAAAGTTAGTTTCGCAACTCCTAAACCGCAAGTGTAACTTCGTTGTCAACTCCCCGTAACCGGGCCGCAGATTCCTACCGCCAACTTTTATATTACTTACCGAGAATTTAATACAACAACCACACGTTTAAGAAAGACTTTTAAATTCAGTTTTTAGGGTTCCGCACCTCAAAAGAGGAAAACACGGAACCCTTTTTAATATTTACTGATCCAAGAAACATAATAACATAATGTATTCAGTTGTATGTCATTATTATTATTTATGTTTTATTGTTTATTTTTATACACTTTAAAAAAAAAAATTCTCTCTTTTAATTTTCCGCACTACCCATCTACCCTACTCACAATCCCAGGCATGACTGGCACATAATGCCTTTACGATTTAAGTCCGCCTTTTGTCACTTTTTGTGCAATAAAGCATATTAAAACAAATCGTCTGTGAACTGTCTATAGGGTGGCATCAAATGATGACAAAACTTTCGAGAAAAATTGTCCTGTCAAATTAAATATGCATTAATTTTGGACAAGCAGGACGATGAAAAGTCTGTTAAGTGCGAACGTCCGTGGTGTCCCGCGACTTAGAACCACTGCAACTCCGTAGGGACGTCGGCTCCCTAAGTGTGTTCTATTGTCTATTTCATGGGGAGGTTCGGAGGAGCTGTTTAACGCGATTCCGTCGTCCCCATTCCACCTCCGCACTACGCGTACTGGGCAGGGGATGCAACCCTATTCAATCGACCTACCACGGATGCCGGTTCTGTAGGTCTTTTATTCACAGAACCGGGAAAATGTGGAACGCACTCCCTGCCCATCTATTTCCTCCCAAGTACAGCCTGGGGTTTTTCAAAAGTGAAAAGGCTCCTGTCAGGCCGGCATGGCATTCGCAATCCCCGTGCATCACAGAATGTCCATGTTTATCGTTAGACACCTACTTGTAGGTGAAACGTCCCGCTATCGATAAAAAAAAACGACGTTCACACACAGAGAGAGGTTTCCGTAGATATTGCTTCGTGCACGCATAGTGGGCACAGCAATCGCAAGGTTTTATGTTTTCATGCCGTAAGGACTAAAATGGATTACTTCAATAGACAACTTTATTTACAAGATCGCGCATGTACTCAAAAAGGGTCTAGTGCGTAGTACCCGTAACCGAAGAGCATGCATGAGAACATTATGGGAGTGGAAGAGGCGGCAGTGGTGTGTCAGGATCGTGGCACGTGGTGATCCGTTGTCTCTGCCTACCCCACCGGGAAACAGGCGTGACGCTATGTATGTATGTACAACTTTATTTATTTCTTCTAGATTTATCGGATCTCGTGGCGTTCTGACCCATTCTCACGACGCACTGTCAAAAAAAAAATTATTCTTTCGACCCAATTACATTTAATTTTGAGGGGCGTTCTGACCCACTTACCAGAAAACACAGATACCTACCTACAGTAAGTGAACTTCCTTTGTAGCAATAAGTGTACAGAAACTTGAATGTATTTTAATTTAGCAAATATTTAAATACAAAGAGTCACGTACAGCAATAAGTAGCGTTCATTTATATAAAGCATATTGTCAAATAGTTTATTGTCTTTCATTATTTGTTTATTTATCAAATACAACTAATAATTTTAAATTAACAAAACATAGAAGTATTTTTAACTTTTTTATTCACATCAATAAAATGAAAAATAAAGGAAACAAACGGAATGTTTTAAATGGAATAATTGGCTAGAATTTCTAAGGTTGTAAAAATATAATAAAAAATTATATAATATATAAAATAAAATATGACCAAATTGTTCAGAAAAAAATGTGACATGAAGTTATTTTTCTTAATATCGAATAGAAAATGGCCAGTTACCAGTTACCTATCTGTAGCTATGAGATAATAAAACTTAAACTTTATTAAAAAAATATTTAGTCTATTATGAACTATGTATCTAAATAGAAGTTTATATATACCGGTGTTGTATGTTTACTGTGCTGAATTTTCAGCACAGTAAACATACAACACCAGTATAGAATACTTCTATTTGGATACATCGTTCAAATAAACCGTTCCTTCCACTCTGCACTACCAAGCTGCACTACCAGTAGTGCTGTTTGGAATTTTTTTCCCATCTGCCCTACTGTACTACCAGCTGCGAAACCGGTAGTATCGTTTGGAATTATTTCTTCCCGTTTGCACTACCGAGTAGTAGTGCACAATGGAATTTTAAAGAGCCTTACTTTTTCATTCCCAACTGCACTACCAAAAGATTGTATATACGAATCTTTGGTGCTATGTTTTTTTTTTCCGGAGTGTTTATCAGATTAAACAACACAACAACAAAAACCAACAAAAAATTCAAATACTTAATTTTCAGAAAAACATACATATAACATAAGTAATTAATAAATATATTTAGTTGTATGTCATTATTATTATTTATGTTTTATTGTTTATTTTTATACTATTTCAAAGAAAAAAATCTCTCATTTAATTTCCCGCACTACCCACCTACACTACTCACAATCTCAGGCATGACTGACAGATATGCCTTTAGGCTTTAAGTCCGCCTTTTGTTATTTTTTGTGCAATAAAGTATTCAAATGGTCAGAATACAGTCACCGTAATTAAAGTGGAAACCCGAAGAGTACTTGGTAAGCTGGGAATGGGAATGGCTATAAAGTACCAGCGCAGCAGAAATGATAGGAGGTTTGCAAATTGCCACAAAGGAAGTTCACTTACTGTATCTGTGTTTTCTGGTAAGTGGGTCAGAACGTCCCTCAAAAACGTCCCCTTTTTTTTTGACAGTGGGTCCTGAGAATGCGTCAGAACGCCCCGAAATCATTTATTGAGCTTTACGCTCCGTAGTAATCACCTGGCACAACGCGCGTGACGGACAGACGGACGCGTGGACGGACGAACGGACAGACACCTGATCGATTTTATAAGTGTGTCGGCCAACATCGCCGCCTACGGAACCCTAAAAATGAAATAATCTACCATCTCGCCCTAGATAAAAAATCTCGAGGTATGAGAAGAAAAAAAAAGGCAAAAAGACGTAATGTTGCTTACATACGAATTGCTTGATTAAAATTATCTAGAAGGAAGCCGAGATAAACAACGGACGCTGTGGAAATTTGAGGGCGTGATTAAATTACGAAATTAAAGGAGCAACTTTTTACGGAAAGATAAATTTCGCTTCCAACAACATTTTTACGTTCATCAATTTAGATCTTGCCTTGTAATTTTCTTGTGATAAATAATTTTCATTCCGCCGTTATGAGGTACGATGTGATGTTGCGGTCAAAGATGTACAGACCTATGGAGACGATATCTTACTCCAAAAAATTGGATCGATTTTAATCTGAATACGGGTGACCGCTCGACCGTTGGAGGCTGAACGTGGTTCGGATTGTACGTTAAACTGTAGGTCCCTTTCCTTCTTAGCTTACTAGGTGGTAGGGTTTATCCCGACCCGGTTGGTACCACTGCACTGAACGAAACGCGTCGAAACGGTTATGTAAATAGTTCGTGTTTTCCGTCCAGTTCAGTGTAGCCGACATGAAATGAAGGAAAGCACTGACATGGTACCTAGTTCACCCGATGTTATGAGCTGACATTACGGATGTTGTACGTGATGTAGCCAACCGTGTCAGTTTAGTTAAAAAAAAACGTGTACGCACGTAAGCTAGGATGTGTAAGCTAGGATTTATTATGTTTATCTATGACAAATTTTTTTTTTTCGTTCAGATATTATTGATTTGTCCTAACATCATCATAATTTTGAGGCCAATTGTTACCTTGTTGACTGCACCGCACACACATTTGCACGTGTCACGTCAGAACGTCGACTGACGCCGACTGTGTGCGGGTGTGTGACAATCACACACTTTATGGTGGCCACGGACGCAGGCCGAGTTACGTTTCTAGGTTGCTTATAGTATCCATGGTTGCTGTCACAACACAACAGGGGACTTTCTACATCGTCGCTGTATGTATAGTTGTTTTATATTGAAAATTATTAAACAAATTATGTGTTTATTCACGGTCGTTGTCCGAGCTATGTGGTTCGACGTTCCGGGCCAAACGTATTGCCCATCTTCATCTGCCCACGCGACGCCTGACAGAAAACCTTCTGTTCTGTTCCTGCTGAACCGAGAGTCTTTCATTTAAAAATATCTTTAGTTTAGATTTCTTCCTTATAGATTGCATTGCTGAGCGGGATAAAACTAAATTGACGAGCCATACTGAATACTCATTTGTGTCAATTAAATATTGTTAAAATTGTGTTCTCTTCATGGCGAAATAAATATCAGATCCTGAATATGAATTGGACCTATATTTAATTTGCTGATCCCCAGTCGAAACTATCTAACTAAATGATAACGGCTCTTGAGCTATCGCGACCGAGACTCGAACCGTGTCCCGTCAGGCGGAAGGCTTTAGATAATTCCACCCGCCGTCGGTCAGGGCACACGTCACCAAGTTTCCGTTAGGTAATTCGCAAAGCCAGTCGGGACCCACCTGTCGCAAATAGCCGGTAAGTTGGACTTCGCTTGTCGGACTCGCGGCAAATATCACGATAGTGGTTACAAATATCGGAGAACTTCGATATCTAACATTTGAATTGCGGATGTTATGATATCACTACTTACCCCCATTGCTTATGCTTAGAGATGGAGTCAAACTGGTTTCGAACTTTATTTTTCGAAACAATTTTTTATATGCAACGCTAGGGAGTGGATTTGTCTACCGGTGAGTGTATTTCCCGATTCTTTCAACCTGTGAGTCTTCAAATGTCGTATTAATGGATGGATGGCTAAATTTTCCATAGTTCACAAATCTGTTTGTATGTTGTCTCGCTGTGCGAGGCTTCGCGAGGTGAAGTGGATTCGGTTGTTTCGAATACCTCTGGTCTCTCAAAAAAGCAACCCATGCTGGGTTAAAAAAAAAATTAATTGAATAGTAATAGACACCCAATCAATGAATTTAAATTCAAATTCATAAAGAACTAGAGCATTTGAATTGGTAAGAGGAGAAAAGGAGGCGTGGTCGGAGAGCCGTAAGTAAGTACCCATTGACTTACTTCGTAGTAGCCGCGAGACCACATGACTCATCGACTACTTTTATAGTAAGGTCTGTCCATGACCCTTCCAGCT